>JAOXYF010000011.1:483297-494188 GCA_028565775.1 Sternarchorhynchus goeldii
CTCCGGAGGCCAACTACCTGTTCCTGGGGGACTACGTGGACCGAGGGAAACAGTCCCTGGAGACCATCTGCCTCCTGCTGGCCTACAAGATCAAATACCCCGAGAACTTCTTCCTGCTCCGCGGCAACCATGAGTGTGCCTCCATCAACCGCATCTACGGCTTCTACGATGAGTGTGAGTTATATTCTCCCCCCATGTGTAAAGAGATGTGGTCCGTTGCTGTAAGTTTTTACGTGTGTGTGTGTGTGTGTGTGTGTGTGTGTGTGTGTGTTACAGGCAAGCGCAGGTTCAACATCAAACTGTGGAAGACCTTCACTGACTGCTTCAACTGTCTGCCCATCGCAGCCATCATCGACGAGAAGATCTTCTGTTGTCATGGAGGTGAGACGGAGCCATCTGTGAAAGGCAGGACTGACCTGAGACTAAAGCTGCATGAGGGGTTGTTCAGTAACAGCACTGGTCTTTGCACAACTGTTGTCATAAAGCGCAGCATTGTGCAGCCTGTGGGTGTGAATCCTCTCTAATCTAATGTTCCAGATTAGTGTTCTGTGTTCTTTGTACAAGTGTAAACACTGTAACAAGTCTACTGTATGCACCCAGTGATGATATATTTCATTTGTAAAGGTTTCTCCAGTAATGGTCCTAAGGCCATTTTCCATACACAGTTTAACTGTAGCACTTCATGTGGCATCATACTTACTCTAAGTCTGAGTTGTGGCCCGTTCCGCGCATTGAATAGACACTGATACAGTTCAAATGCTCTGTGCCTTCCCAGGACTGTCCCCAGATCTGCAGTCCATGGAACAAATCCGGCGGATCATGAGGCCGACCGACGTCCCTGATACAGGTGGGTGGAGCCAGCGGGGGGCCCTGTATGAATATTCATGGTCTTATGTCAACTGATATGGATGAAAAGATTTAATAGCAGGTTGTATATTGTTCCAAAACAGTCATGGAGCAAAAAAAGAATGCATGTATGTTTATTTCACTGTCTGTGCGTAGGTTTGCTGTGTGATTTGTTGTGGTCAGACCCTGATAAGGATGTCCAGGGTTGGGGAGAAAACGACCGGGGCGTGTCCTTCACCTTTGGTGCTGACGTGGTCAGCAAGTTCCTCAACCGCCATGACCTGGACCTCATCTGCCGAGCACACCAGGTATATACACACACACACACACACACACACACACACTCACACAGCGTACCAGGTAAACTAGCGCAGCACACGCACAGCGTGCACCAGGTAAACACACACTCCGTGCACCAGGTAAACACACACACAGCAGAAGTTCACCTCCGGGGAACTTCACTTAAATGTTAAACAATTCAAAATTCATGTTATTGTTGGGGGACAAAAATCATCCTTACTACAACCACACTGATCCAAAGATGAGCAGAAAGGTATTTGCTGTTACATAAAATTAAAAGGTTACAGTTTAGAGATGCTATGTTTCAAAAAACGGGTCCTACAATAGGTATTCAGTCAGTACATTGTTCATTGCTGAGATGATTTCCACGGTAACTTGTACATCCACATTTTTATTTGTAACCTGGAGGGTACTAGTGTTGTACAAACTTCTGTTGAAATGTTCTTCCATTCCTTTCCGGCTCCTCTTTGTTGGAGGGGTTGTGTTAACCACCGCGGTGGCGCCCGGTTGCGTTTGAAGCGCCGCCGCGGGCGGTGGCGCCCGGTTGCGTTTGAAGCGCCGCCGCGGGCGGTGGCGCCCGGTTGGGTTTGAAGCAGGCTCCATTACTTGGCCAGGTTACAGCTTCCACTTTCTTCTTCTTTTGAAACTTCTTTCTAAAGAATTCTGGCAGTGCATTTTGGATTATCATCATGCTGGAATATGCCAAGCTTCAGGCGACTGGGAGTCGTCTGTCAGCCAGTATTTTGGTATATGCACAGGCGTTCTATAAATGTCACCTCCCCAACACCTTACACTCGCGCAGCCCCACATCACCACACTCCCACCTCCTTTCCTCGCTCTCCACTGTGCGTTCGCTGTGGAAGTCCTGACCAAGTTTCCACCAACCGCGCTGGATCTCGTCTGAGTCAAACACGTTTATCTTGGTCTCTTCTGACCAGATGATGTACTCCCAATACTCCAAGATTCTTTTCATGTTCTTTAGAAAAGTTTAATTTTCAGGAGATTTTGCTGAAGATCAAGTTGTTTTTGCACACTGTCCACAGATGTTGTCTGCCACAGAGACTCAGATTTCTAGTAGCTGCCCCCGTGTCCAGTCTGAAGCATCAGAGCTAGACTGCAGTGGCCGGCGTGTGCTCATTTCACAAGGACGGCCTCTACGGTTTCATTGGGGCTGATTACTGCTGCAACTGTGTTTCGACTGGTTTTTAGTCTCTACACTGGGGCCTGTATTTTCAGTATAATCTTTCAAGAGTATTTTTTGTTGTTGTTACTTTAAATAATGCACTTATTGAAAGGTGGTGCACAGAGGGAACCCGTTTTTGTTCATAACCAATTAGAACCATTTACATTTATGGCATTTGGGTGACACATTTATCCAAAGAAACTTAGTTATGACTGAATACATCCTGAGCAAACCAGGGTTACATGTCATGCTCAGGGGCCCAACAGTGCCAGAGGTGGTTGAGTTGGCTGCTCTGTACTGTGTAACTCTAGGTGGTGGAGGATTGTTACAAGTTGGCTGCTTTCTATTGTGTAACTCTAGGTGGTGGAGGATGGTTATGAGTTCTTTGCGAAACGGCAGTTGGTGACTCTCTTCTCAGCGCCAAACTACTGCGGAGAGTTTGACAACGCCGGGGGCATGATGAGTGTGGATGAGTCGCTTATGTGTTCCTTTCAGGTGTGTCTCTCTCTCTCTCTCTCTCTCTCTCTCACACACACACTTCTTCCATGCAAGTCCTGACAGATCAGAGTGACTCGTACACACAGGTCCACACTCAGTTCTGTGTCTTCGGTTTTTCAGATCCTAAAACCTTCGGAGAAGAAGGCGAAGTATCAGTATGGAGGGGTGAACTCAGGCCGTCCTGTCACCCCTCCCCGCACCACACAGGCTCCCAAGAAGAGGTGAGCGGCCTGCCCCTCCACGAGCACCGAAAGTCCCACCACACCCCTGTGGATCTTCAACAACACCCAGGAAAAAGCCTCTGCGTGGGGCTCACTGTCCAGTCACCTCCCCTCCTTCTTTCCCTCTTCTTTTCTTAATATTCGTGTACATAAATTTTGCTGTGACCAGTTAATAACTTCTTTTCTTTCTGCCTGTTTGGTGGTTATTTTTAATAACGGTCGTTCAATAATTCTCATTCTCTCTCTCTCTCTCTCTCTCTCTCTCTCTCTCTCTCTCTCTCTCTCTCTCTCTCTCTCTCTCTCTCTCTCTCTCTCAGTATTCAGTATTGAATGTTTGGTGATTATAAACGTGGAGCTGCTTGTGGGTTCATTTAAACACTGTGGGGATTTTGATCTTTGATCTGTATGGTTGCCTTTACAATTCCAACAGCGGTAACACCCATAGAGTGGATCCAACAACACACGCACACTTGGTCATGGGCATGCAGGGACATTGCTCTTGTACTTGGCACGCCCACACACACACACACACACACACGCGCGCGTGCGCACCTTTATCACACTGTGCACACACACACACCTCTACAATATGATGTAACCCAAACCTCATAAGACTAGACCACAAGACTTTATAAACGGCCCCCACTGTCAGCGGTGACTCAGGGCAGGCGAAGGAAATAGAAGCGTAGATGGGAAGGGAGAAGACAGCTTGGATAGATGACGGAGAGAGAGAGCGCACGAGTAGCATTTTAACCTCGCGTCGCCTCTCAAGCGCTCTCTGGGTGCCACTCCATCCCTGTCTGGCACATTCGCGTCAGAGGAGATGAGCCGGCAAACCCCCGCCCCCAGCCGGCCCATGTGTCCGGGTGACGCTGAAGTGCTACGCGGATCAGAGTGGCGTCAGGTCTGAGAGTACTAGCCTTCGGTCCTTGTGATGGATAGCTGAGTCAGTTCATAGGGAATCTGGAGACGAGATTGAATGCGGTCTCATTATGACGCACACACTTTCAGATTTGTAGTTGTTTATCACGTATCGGGCAGAGGGGAGATGTTTTTGTCTTTCTGTTTTCCCCCTGATGATTGATTGCTTTAAAACACTAACTGGGTGATTTATGCCCTTCTCAGTTAATTGACTGTTAAAGGGACAAGTGAGGTTTTATTTAGAACATGGTGGATTACTTACCAGCCCTTCCTGAGCACCTGTGTTTTTGAATGTATTGCATTTGTGAGGTGATCGAATCGTTGTATTTCTGTGTTGCTGCACAAGAGGAACGCTCGTCATGACCTGGGCCCATATCTGCTACAGCAGCCTACGTCTACTTCCTCTTGCAGTGAGAAACAGGAAGTAGCTGTCTGTTGCTGACGTGTCTGGTGGACGTAGTTTGTCGTCACCCAGAAGAAAGGGTTGCTAAATCGACAGCACCCAGTGTGTCCTGGTAATGCTGATGGGAGCTGAAGGTGCCTATTTCAAAAAACAAACGTGATTGGCTAATGGAGCTGCCAGTCATACTTGTTGCATATATGTGACCTTTTTTTTTTTTTTTTTTTTTGGTGTGTGTGAACGTTGTTGGCTTATTAATGTCAATTTACATTTTTGTTTTTAATTGGTGTGTGTTTTATTGGGTTTATTTTTCCCTTAATTTATTTCTTGACATTGGGGAAACTGAAAATATTACAAAAAGTAGCTCTGACATTTGTATAGGCTGAGTGGGTTTCAAATTCTTTTAACTCAATAAATGAGAAAATGTTTCTAGCCTGGATTGGTGTGTCTGTTATGGTGACTAAACTTGGTGAGGTACAATTCCAGAGTTGAAGAGATTCAGGCTAAGCCCTACAGTGACTCAGATTGCACACCTTGTTGTTCAATCAGAATGCAGATCCATCCTCACTCTCAAGCATGTACACATGGTTTCAAGCTTCTGTTTGCACATATTTTCATCTCCCCAAGGACTGACAACATTGAGTGTGTTTCTGCTGCACGTACCTTCGTTATAATATGGTGGCTAATTAAAGTTTCTCTTCAACACCTGTGTTTTGGAATGTTTGCTTTAATGAGAGGTTTAGGGTTGTATTTGTGAGTGTTAAGAAAATGAAGAAGTTCCCTTTAACATTGGGAGCACCTGGTATGATGGAATTGTTTGCTCCACACCTTTCTATGCAGTTATTCTATTCATTACACGTTTAGAGTTGAACAAAAAAAAATAATTACTGGCTTTTGCGGAAATGTGTTTTTGGCGCCTCCTGGTGTGCACTGTCATTACGTTAAAACGGCTGAATTCTTTTGCCTTTGATTTCTCATGCCTGCTGGCAAAGGGTCAGTGCCAATTAGAAGCACTTTAAATCCTTGATCCTTAGGATAACACCTTCAGTTGGTTGATCTAGCTGCCAGTCACATCTCTCCCAGGATGATGTGTGTGTGTGTGTGTGTGTTGTATCATTGAAAGTTGTCCTAGCTGCTGTTATGGTAATTATTTTGTTTGAGTGTGGTTTTCTCTTTTACTTGATCGTGTAGTGAGTGTAGTTTGCCTTAATTTATTTATTTAGTTCATTTTTTGCATTTTCAGTCTTGTAGAAAGTGGATGGTGTTTTTTTTTGTTTGTTGCCATGAGCACCACCACATGGAACTTTCACAAGCATTCAGCTTTCTGAAGTCAATACTAACCAAAGGTGGTTGTCATTCAGTGTGGTTGCTTTATTCAGGACCCTGTAGCTCCTGCTCTCCCATTACCAGCAACTCCTGATCCCACTCACTGACCCGGGGAGACTCTGAGCAAGCGGGCTCCAGGAGGGGAGCCCTCCTGCGGTCCCACGCCAGTCTCACGGCCCTCCTCACTGGTCCGTGGTAGAGCCAGTAGACCAGCGCAAGCAGAAAGCAGGGTAGTCCCAAATACAGGTCGGAAAGGAGCCACACGAGCAGCAGCCACAGTGCCACCTGGAGGAGTAACGTGGCAAAGCAGGGCAGACCACGCAGCCAGGTGGCCGCACCGCTCTCCCACAGCGACGTCACTGCAGCACTTAGGGTGCTTTCAATCAGCCGGGTCACCAGTGAGCCAAGGGCACGCCAAGGCATCTGGGAAACACACATAAAACTGAGGCGTTTAAGGCTCTGTGCAGCGGTTGATATGATCTGGAACCCAGTTATTCTGTAAAACTGCGTCCATCCTACACTATAGAACTGAGAAGCTTATTTCCATCAGCTTATTTTGAGTGGTACATTACTGGGCCGTGGAAGTGTAACATAACACCAAAGTATCAAAGATTTTACAAAAAATTACAATCAGCATCAACACTCCCTTCTGTCTGTCGTTTCTCATATGCTATTTAAGAGTTTTTGTATGTATTGTTAGACTTCTATGCAGCAGTGTGTTTCTCTTACCAGTCGATCTGCTGCTAGGCGGAGCCAAGAACATTCTGACGGACCATCATCTAGTCTATCTAAAACGTCCTGGGGGCCTCTTTTCTTTAAAATTGGTCTCCGCCTTGAATATTTGTGTCTCTTTCTGGTTGTCGCCTCCATAGTATGATTCCCTCCCTGTTGGAAAATATAGTAGGTCATTTTGTCAAAACGTCTTCATAAGTTTAACAGGTGGAGGTAAAATGACCTGATAATTCCTTTGTACTCAATTTGACTAATTTATCATTACCTGGACATAAATACACTCAGCTTTACATTATCACCAGGGCTGTTACACTGTACCAAGGTAAAGTTAGTAGTCGTAGTTAGTCTCCACTACATTGTTCTGTTACAGTAAACACATTACCATCTTAATTATGAAGCAGCCTACTTATATTAATGAGAGAGAGATTTTACCGGAGGAACCTCGGAAAGGGCTTGATTTTTTTTCTGAGGCACCAGTCAAAACGGGCTTCTTCTTGTTTGTGATTCCGTAAAGATGTTAAATATCCACCTTTCAATCTGATCTTTCAAATCCATACCCCCATGATATCGAGTGTTTATGTTAGTAAACTTGCTGATGATCGCAATAATAAGAATGATAATTTTGAACGATAATAAGATTGATAATGATAATATGTCTAGATTCGTGCATTTATATTGTGACATAAGACACGAATGGTTGCATCAGTTATGTTCTAAATACGAGAAAGCGCTGAAAAATGACTTAGAAGATGTATGTTCATGTAGTCCTCCAGGACAGAAGGGGGCGAGATGATACATGAAATAGCGACTGATGCAAAACTAACTACCCCGTCGTGTTGTCTTTACGTCTGAAGATGTGTCACCCAAACACAGCTGAAGTAAAGAGAAGAAAATAACAGTTTGGACCACATCTGTCAGCTTTTATTCGTAGCTTTTTGTGTTTCATCCAAACGAAATACAGTTGATACAGTCACGCACCCTTTTGCCAACAAGACTTTTTCACTGGAGGCAACACACTTTATCGCTTTTTGACAAGTCTTGCTCTTTAATGACCGAATAAGCTGCAACGTTTGCACACCACACAGGCTAGCTAAGATAGCTAGCTAGCTGCCAGCCAACTCTCATTCCTTGAATCCAGATAAGGATGTCCTGCTGTTTGCTGGAATTCTGTCGGGTCCAAGAGCTCAAACAAGTCCGGGAATTTTTGTTTCCCAGTCAGAAAACTGCTGTCTCTGATGACAGTAAAGACCAAGCAGGTAATGCCGACACAAGACTCGTTACACCAGCTAAATCAGTTGGTAGGGGCTTATTAGCCAGTTTCCTACCTAGTGTTAGCAGACTTTGACTGTCAGCAAGCTAAAGCTAACAAGCTAGGATTAGTACGACAGTCGGGGAGATGCGAGAATGGTCTGAAGTCACACGAACATGACTTGCGAAACATGACTACTGGGGCTTTTGGACGAGTGTCATTTTCTTTAAATCGAACATATAAAGCTACGACACCACTTATAATTTTTCGCTATCTCGTTAGCTAGCTAGGTAGCAGCACCAGCTAGCAAAATAACTTATGTCGCTAACAGCTAATACTACTTGCTTAGTCCGTCTGCCATGCGAGGTTAAGTTTAGCAATAATATCGTCTAGTCAGTCACCTGTTGGGGAGCACATTAACTAGCTCCAGCTGAGTGTTTGATCTGGTGGTCCATAGATAGTTAGCTCGCAGTTTTGTGCTGTAAAAAAGTGCTTTCTGGTAACATACAAGAACACAAAATATAAAACGAGGTGTTACTCGACATGTGTGTCAGAATTGAACCTATTAATATATTCTATGTAAAGCATTGAAATGCAGAGAAGGCATCAGTGAGTTTGGGCAGATACTGACAGTAACGTTAGATGAAGACTCCAGCTCTCTGGGTGGAGAGTGGATCGGTGAAGACAGGTGACGTGTGTGCCGCGCTCCCCTGCAGTGACAGCGCGAGCGAGGGAGGGGCGCGTTTGCTCTTTACCGAATGAGTCATCGCGCGCGAGGGCACTGGACTGCCCCTGGCGAAGGGGCAGAAGGAATGACTGGTGTCACGGTACCACCAACACCCTCTGTTACAGCAGGGCCCAGTGGTGCACTGTCACGGCCTGTGGAGAGGGTTGTCACTCTGTGACAGAACTGAGCAGCTCACAGAAACGCGACAGTGACAGGTTGTAAAGCTCTGAGGTCTTGTCGGCTGGCTGCTACCTCTGTTTCTCTCTTCTTGTGTTTTTTATGCATTGCCAATGTCTATCTGCCCTCCCATCACTGTATCTCACCACATTATTTTCACATTTTATTTTTCTTCTTCACTGTTTTATTAACACCCCCCTCTCTCTCCCTCCCACCATTTCTCTCTGTCTGTAGAGAATGAGTTAACCTGGGATGATTCTGACTGGGGTTCCTGGGAAACCACGGACACCAGAGAGGATGGAACCGCGGTCTGTTTTCCCTCATATTGTTTTGTTCTCACGGCTAACATCTCAATAAAACCAAACTGATAGGAGCAGCTATACTGTTATTGTTTGTTACCTTCTGATTTGACACATTTCTACATGAACTGACCTTAATTTTCATAAAAATCCATGCCTGTTCTCAAAATGTACATCACATGACTGAAGCAACGACTTGAGCTTCTGTTCACTACATTTATTATTAGAAATCCAGTATCTGTTTTCTGTTGTCAGGCATGGTTAAAGGAATCATGGGAAGTATCCGTGCAGTCTCTCTTTCACAGGGTGCCTTTACATAGGCGTTTTCTTCCAGCTCCTTTAAATGTCCTTTGTGGATCCCAGCATGAACAGGTGACCTGCAGTAGCTAAAGGTCATCCTAGTAAATAAACAACTCGCATTCAAAACAAACCCCTGCCTCTCTGTCCTGTTGTTTCTGAGTACCTCGTGCTTAATTTATTTGCATGTGCGTGCGTGTGTGTGTGTGTGTGTGTGTTTTTCTTTCCCCCTCTAGGCTGAAGAGCTGGTACAGCAGCAGAGTGGTCCATGGCTGCAGGACTGTGTGCTCTCTCTGTCTCCCTGCTCAGACCTCTTGGTCATCGCCCGAGAGCACAAAGCCGTTTTCTTGTCTGGTATGCGAGTGTGCGCGCATACACACACGCACACACACACACACACGTACGCAGGCTATGCAAATATATGTTTTTATACTGATGACTGATCGATTGCTGTATTGATCGGCAGCTAAATGGCAGACCGATGACTCTGGAAGGGAGGAGATGACCTTGGCTGTTACCTGGAGTGGGTCACTAAGCACTGAGGAAGGGTAAGAGGAGAGGGGAGGGGAGGAGGAGAGTGAGCTAAAGAAGAATGGGACAGTATGGCAACGAGGGAAAGAGGGATGGAGGAAGAGATGGTAAAGGGGACAGAAGATGGGAGAGGGACAGGAGAAGGTTGGAGGGGAGGGGAGGAGCCAGCTTAAGAAGAATGGGACAGTAAGGGAAGGAAGGAAAGATGGGAAGAGAGAGGGAAGAAAAACCTGGCATAATAAAGTACCATAAAGATAATAGAGGATAGAAAAGGTTGGGAAGTGGAGAGAGTAGGGGAGGAGAATGGAGTAAGGGAGAGGGAGATGAGCAGGAGGAGAGGGAAGGACTGATGGGACAAGAGGGAGGAGAAACGGCGATGAAGCAGAAGAGATGGAACCCAAAGGAGGTGGAAGGAGAAGTGAGCACTACTGTTTTTTTGTTTGTTTTTTTTTTTGCTGGTTTTGAGGTCATCTTGCTTTGTCTCCTGACAGAGAGTGTGTGAACAGCGTCATCTGTATCCCACTGGCCAGCCAGAAGAGGTGATACTTCTACTTCTGTACATGCTGTCAAATATTATACTCTCAATATTGAAGACTAATGGCTGAAAGCAGACTGTTAAAATCAAATGCCAAATTTGGGCATATGTTTGTGTAGGAGTTCCACAGGTCGTCCAGACTGGACTTGTGTCGTGGTTGGATTCAGTTCAGGAAATGTTCGCTTCTACACAGAGGTACTGGGGTTTTATCTGACCTGTGACCTCTCACCCTTGAACTAACACCTCCTCTGCTCTCCTTATATGTCTCTTCACATGCGTGCTGGTGTGTTCGTGTGTCTTTTAGAATGGTGTTCTCCTATTGGCTCAGCTGTTGAATGAAGACCCAGTGCTCAGGCTGAAGTGTCGAACATATGAGATCCCACGCCATCCAGGTGTCACTGAGCAGGTGTGTTCACAAGAATACATGTGTTTGACATTTACATTTTTACCTTTGTACTTTCAGAGTTGGGCAGACTCTCTTATTCGGTGCAGCTTAAAATATTTATCAGTACGATGTGATGTATGCTTTGTTTACATATTTATCAGTATGATGTGATGTATGCTTTGTTTACATATTTATCAGTACGATGTGATGTATGCTTTGTTTACATATTTATCAGTATGATGTGATGTATGCTTTGTTTACATA
>JAOXYF010000011.1:494288-509288 GCA_028565775.1 Sternarchorhynchus goeldii
GATGTGATGTATGCTTTGTTTACATATTTATCAGTATGATGTGATGTATGCTTTGTTTACATATTTATCAGTATGATGTGAATATACACTTTATTGTCCCGTGTGCTCAACACAGTACAACAGTGACACGTTCATGTGACGCATCACAGTGTCGACGTTTGAGTTCTAAATGACAACAGGACTACCTAGTTTCACAGACTACCAGCCTTTAAAAAATAATATTTGCATAGTTCAGTCACGGTGTTTAATTTACAACCGTTAATGATTTGCGTAGTTTAGTAACTATAGCAGCAGTTATTGCATCGTCCTGTTCTTACTACACTGATCTATTATTTCATGAGTCTGTAACTGTGCCACAATCTGCATAGACCAGGTAGTTTCTTAAACCAGCCTGTAGTTGTTACACAGTCGTCTGTAATTATTATACAATTACTACTGTAGTTGTTACACAAGGATCTATAATTATTACACAATTACTACTGTAGTTGTTACACAAGGATATTTATTATTACACAATTACTACTGTAGTTGTTACACAAGGATCTGTAATCACTCCCTTCACAAAACCGATTGGTGGTGCGTCTTTCTCGTTGACAGCATGAAGAGTTAAGTATTCTGTACCCATCAGCCCTGGTCACCATCGATGGTTTCAGCCTCTTTCAGTCCCTGCGTGCCTGCAGAAATCAGGTTGCTCGAGGTAGGTGTGTGTGCGTGTGCGTGTGTGTGCGTGTGTGCGTGAGTGTGAGTGAGAGGGGAAGAGAGAGAATGAAAAACCTATGAGTTAGAATGATGTGTAGTGGTGTTCATTTTGGTGGGTGATGTGTGTTTTCAGGCTGAGTGTGCCGTATTCCATATAAGTGACGTTCATAAATGATGTGTTTTATTGATTCTGTCAGCCTGCCACATTTATCTGCTGACCAGTAAAAATATTCCTTCCCACATATTTGGTGTAAACGAATGTGTACATTCTCACACACACACACAAACACACACACACGTGCTCTTGCTCTCACCTGTTTTCTTGTCCCTGTAAGAAATGTATCTGCAGTGTTATATAATGAACTGTAAGAAGCATGCACTAGAGTTCTGTTTCATAAAATAGGAGTTCTGTAAATTAATTCATTTGATCTGAAAGTCCAGGGACAGTTCAGTACAGGGAATGGGACATTTCTGTTAGAAAGAGCCTCTGTTTCAGAGCTCAAGCTAACTGTAAAATCTTGCTCTTTCAAAATGCTGACCTGGATAGACTGTAGGTCGGTAAAAGTGTGTGTGTGTGTGTGTGTGTGTGTGTGTGTGTGTGTGTGTGTGTGTGTGGATGTAATGCACCATTCGCTTTGTGTACTGTCCTCTGCCTTTCCTCACTGTAGCTGCAGCAGCAGGAAGTGATGTCGTGCAGCCTCCCCCACTAGCCTATAAGAAGTGGGGTCTGCAGGATATGGACACCATCATAGACCACAGCAGTGTGGGTGAGTGGGGAAGGGCTGGGGTCCGAGGGGTGTGGCTACGTGTCCACAGGTTTGCAGCTTTAAAAGAGTGTTGTCTTCAGCACAAGCACACCGTACCTGAACAAACGGAAGAATGAATGGTTGTTTACATTTACAGGAAGCTTTCGAATAAAATACACCTCAGGAATTAACCTATGTAGTAGTTTTGAGCTGTTTGAATAGTCTGTTCATGAATCCACATTCCAGTATCTCATCTTTAGAAAAAGCAGTAGAGAAAATGAATAATTTAAGGTTGATGAGTGAATATTTGAGAATAACACAGAGTTGAGTTGAGTGTTTTAGGTCTCTCTTTCAGGCGTCATGACGCTGAGTGTGTTTGATCAGATGAAGAACGCCTCAGTCCTGGGGGGTTTTCATGCCTCTGTAAAAGGCAGCCCCCCTGCTATGAGTCAGTACATCACAGTGGGCGGAGGGCCCTTCACTGGCTTCTATTACGCTGTTGAGGTACGTGTGTGTGTGTGTGTGTGTGTGTGTGTGTGTGTGTGTGTGTGTGTGTGTGTGTGTGTGTGTGTTCCTATATTGGGGTTTTCACATGCCATTGTATTTCTACTGTAATATACAAATGATTGAATACAAACGTAATATACTGTAATATCCAATCTGAAGCTTAAACGATCTGAACTTGTACGTCTCTCTGTTATATTGTTGAATGTCTAAATGTTATTACAAAAATGTTATAGATCATCACCGTCATGAAAATCTACTAACTCTGAAAATGGAGTTTTCTAAGTGAAGGAAAAAATGCTCTCAGTTCTGCGAGTAGAACTATGACATTATTATAGGTGGAGTGTCCACTGTTCATGAAATGTACCCACAGTGTAGGACTGCTGATGGACTGCTGATGTTTCAGTTGGTGGTAAAAGTTAAAAACTGACAAAATGGTGCTGTGTTCCCACGAGAGTGCTGATGTATCCCACAGTGCATTATTCCTGTAAGGTTGAGCTTTTATCTTTGCCTGTCCCGGCCGAACCGGGTGAGCTGACGTGTTCGTGCGGGTCAGGACACGTGTGCTTGGTCTCTGTCTCGCAGGGCAGTTCACAACCTCTTCTGTCTCACGTGGCTCTGGCTGTAGCCAGCAAACTCACTTCTGCCCTGTTCAGTGCTGCCAGGTAAGTAAGTAAGCACGTGTGTGTGCGTGCGTGTGTGTGTGCACGTGCTTGTGTGTGTGTGTGCGTATGTGTACGTATGCGTGTGTGAATGTGTGTGTTTGTGTGTTAGCCCAGATGGCAACTCTCTGATCTCTCATTTATTTGTGCTCAAAAGTCAAAAACACATCATTAATCACTGCTGGAATCAGAAGTACTTAATCATCACTGGACACAATTAGCCTAGTCTAAACCCCTTAGTCCTGTATTAATCATCACTGCACACCACCAGCCTGGTCTAAACCCCTTAGTCCTGTATTAATCATCACTGCACACCTGATCTCCTTCCCATTTCAGTTCAGCATTACGACTCCTTAAGAGTGAAGGTCCACGTGAGGCGGGATGTTAATGGAACCTCTGCTTCTCTCACAGTGGATGGTTGGGGTGGAAAAGCAAGAATGACGAAGAATCAACTCAGAAACAGAAGCCTAAGATGGAGCCGGCCACGCCCCTTCCTGTGAGGTAAGTCCATATATGGTCGTATCTCATTCCTCGTGTCAACACTCTTATGTTCTCATTGGTCAGAAAACCTGTCCCCCTTTAGCTATTGAAAAGAAAACCTGAGACATTTTGGTTCAGAGTAATAGTCCTGACAAAGCTACAACTACAATAAGGTGTATTAATGATAATGTCTATAAGGTGTATTAATGATAATGTCTATAAAGTGTATTAACTTTTTCGCAGTTTGGTGGTACATTTGCCACCAGAGTGACGTATTTCCTGGACAAGTTGAAAGGCTGTATACTGTTGGTTTCTTGCAGGTTTGGTCTCCCGGATTCCCGTCGTCATGGTGAGTCCATCTGCCTGTCGCCGTGCTACACCATGGCAGGTGTGACGGACGACTTTGGCAGAGTGACACTGCTGGACGTGGCACGTGGGATCGCCATCCGCATGTGGAAGGGTGAGAGACCTAAGGAGAGAGAGAGAGAGAGAGAGAGAGAGACGTGGAAGGGTGGGAGACTTGAGGAGAGAGAGAGAGGGAGAGAGAGAAAGACGTGGAAGGGTGGGAGACCTAAAGAGAGAGAGAGAGAGAGACGTGGAAGGGTGGGAGACCTAAGGAGAGAGAGGGAGAGAGAGAGACATGGAAGGGTGGGAGACCGAGGGAGGGAGAGAGACGTGGATGTATGAGAGATAAGAGATTGGGAGTGAGGGTGAGAGAAGGGGACAGAGGGAGAGAGTGGTTTTGTTTAATCATGTGTGTGCACGCGTGTAGGTTACCGTGACGCCCAGCTGGGCTGGGTGCAGGTTTTTGAGGCTAATGCTGATAGGGAGATAGCCACCTCCCCCTCCATGCCACGTCGCCACGCCCACTTCCTGGTCATTTACGCCCCTCGCAGGGGCATCCTGGAGGTCTGGGGCACTCAACATGGCCCCAGGGTGGGGGCTTTTACTGTGGGCAAACACTGCAGGTACACACACACACTCGCACACTCACTCACATGTACTCACATACACACTTGCACGCTCACAGACGGATTCAGTTATTTATTGATGCCAAATGCTCATGCTGTGATTATATACACTCCTGTGCGCGCGCTCTCTCTCTCTCTCTCTCTCTCTTTCTCTCTCTCTCTCTCCCTTCTGTCTCTGTCTGTCTCTCTCAGGTTGCTGTATCCAGGTTACAGGTTAATGGGGGTGAACAGTGTTACCAGTCAGGCTTGGCACTTACACACACAGCAGGTGTGTCTGTTTGACCCAGCAACTGGAGTGATACGTTCCATAACTGTACCGTTTCACCTGGCCCTCAGGTACACACACACACACACACACACACACACACACACACACACACACATACATATATACATAGTTATATAACTGGAGTGATATGTTGATAACTGTCACCCTGTGTTTTCCAGTGATAAGAAAAGTGAGAGAGCCAAAGACATGCACTTCCTCAAGAGGTTGAACGTTCTCCTGAGGAGCCGTGAGCTCAAACCTGGTGAGGTCCAGTTGCAGTAGATCACCACTGACTTAGGCCTAGCTCCTCCCCCTCCCCTCCCCCCGAGGGTCAGCCAGATGGTGTATGCTAATGCAGCGTTAACGAGAGACTAATAGCAGGTGGATGGGGAGTTTAATTGCTTCATCCTGACCGTTGGCCTGTGATTAATAGCTGTTCTAGAGAGTGAAGCCCAGAGTGTTCTGCTGGAGATCAAACACCCTGCCGTTAAAAGACAGGTCAGACACACACGCTCACACTCACGTTGTCTCATTAACGACACCAATCAAAATCAGTCATGTTCTAATACATACATTAGATCTGCCTCTTGCCCTGTGTTATTAAGGCATTCCTTGTTTTTTATTGACAGGCGTTGGAGTCTCTTCTGACCAGTAAGAATGCCCCAGTCTCATGCCTGACCAACATTACACGAACATTATTGGCTAGTCTAAGAGAACAAGGTGAGCAGTGTAGAGGTCGGTTGTGTTTTAATACTGTTGAAAGTGTTATTTTTAACATTTGTTGATGAATTTGGAGGACGTTTTCAACTCTGGTCTCCTGCGTGTGTCGTAGACCCAGAAGCAGTAGATGAATTGTTACTGCAGTTGTGTTCATCCCAGCTCAGGCTGTTACAGCTTTACACTGATGTTCAGCTGCTTCACTCCCCTGATACCTCCCCTACAGACGCAGAGTGTGTAAGTCTCTCTCTCTCACACACACACACACACGTCTCACTTATGCCAGCGATTCCAACAACCAGTCCTGCCATTTCAAGCTCCTCAAGCATCTCTCTATATGCCCACAGCTCTCAGTTCCTGGCATCGAAGACGACCTGGCTCGAATCGGACCAATCCTGCGGCGGTATGCGGAGCTGAACTCCCGCCCCTCGGTCTCATTCGCTCAGGACTCGGACGGGCCGCTGCCAGTCAGAGCCTTTCTGTCCCAGCTGGTGTGTGAGGACGGAGAGCTACGTGTTGTCAGAGGCCCTGACACAGACTGCACACAGCTAGGTCTGGGAATAGCAGCAATATCCTTTATGAAATGAATTATATCAGTTATTTCATGTCTTTACACACGTAGGGTTTTGCATAGCAAAACAGTTCATTCAAGGAGAATCACAGTAATTAATGAAAGGATTTATTCATTTACTTAGTGACATGCAGAGGAACCAAATTGACTGAGCATTTGTTGTTTGAACTAAAGCTGAAGAAAACTGGGTTTGAATTGAAGTTCAGACTATCATTTTTAATCTTAAGGGTTTGTCTAAGATAGTGAGTGTTAAATTACAAAATAACGTGGTGGGATTGATGAAAATGGTGTGTGTGTGTGTGTGTGTGTGTGTGTGTGTGTGTGTGTGTGTGTGTGTTGTAGGTAGCTTTCTTTTCTGGGGTTGCCTCTCTGGCCAGAGTCCCCTGGAACGAGTGTGTGAGACATTACACCAGAGTGGAATCAGCCCACAGCAACTACTGGTGAGGAGAGAGATGGAGAAACAGAAGGGGGGGGTGGAGAGAGGGGGAGAGAGTGATGGTGGAGAGAGAGAGGGAAGGATGGGGAGAGAGCAACAGGTGGTGAGACTGAGTGGAGGGGAGAGGGAGTATTAAAGAGTTGGTGATGGTGTGGTTATTGATGAGGGGTGTGACGGTCTGGTTTCACTGGTTTTCAGTCTTTGCTGTTGCCTGTGTGGCTGAACAGAGAGAGGGAGATCCTCAAGAATATATCTGTCACCAGGAACTTACACACACTCCTCAACACACTCGCGTCTATGAAAGGTGTGTGTGTGTGTGTGTGTATGTTTACTGTCATTTTTCAGTATTTTCTTTCTTTGATAATTGCAGAGAAATAATGGAAATCTTTTGCTCTCTTGTTCTCTTCCTCCTCTCCATGGTGTGTGTGTGTGTGTGTGTGTGTGTGTGTGTGTGTGTGTGTGTGTGTGTGTGTGTGTGTTCATCTGGGTGTTAGGAGCTGTGGATGAATCATGGGATGTGCAGTGTATCTCCCCCTGGTGGCAGCAGGTACGTGCTGCATGTGTTCAGTCAGAGAGTGCTGGCGCTGCCCTTCTGGCCTCCCTTGTTGCCCACCGTGTCGCCAAGAGCTCCATCACAAGCCTGGCTGAGAGCAAGGTATTGTGGGTATTGTGGGTGTGTGGTTCTAGCTGAACTGAGCATGTTGATTCCAGATGAAGAAGCTAGATGTTTGTGACAGTTATGTGGTATACATCTCTGTAGTTCCAGGCAGACTGGGAGTGTGTGTCTCTGGAGTTGGAGCAGTGGGTGGTGTGTGTGCGACAGCTGGAGGATGTGTTAGCGCTGCAGGCCTTGCTGAGTCTGCCATCCCCTCAGGGATCACCAGGGGGCGCCATTCAGCGTTGTTCAGTCAGAACGGTGCTGGAGAGTGGCAGAGGTACAACAGCTTTTGCACGCACTCTGAAACAGCATGACTCCAACAGCCACAAATGCACATATTCACTACCTCATCTCTCTCTCTCTCTCTCTCTCTCTCTATCTCTCTCTCTCTCTCTCTCTCTCCCCCAGGAGGAATAGCAGACAGTGTTGCAAAGCTTGTCTTCAGGCAAAATGTTGCCCCTGAAATGCTGCAGAATATTTTTGAGCAGAGGGGTGATGAGCAGAGCTCGGAACAGCCTGTGGAGCAACTATTGCAGCAGGGGGAGGAGGAGAAGTGTGTTTTACAAAGGCTACAGGGTACGGTTCTGGAGCGACTGAAGAAATACAGAGGTGTTTGTGTGTATGGGTGCAGGATGTGAATGTGAAAGTTTGTGCACTTGTGTACGTGTTAGAGTATTCTCCATTTAATGTGTGTGTGTGTGCGTGTGTGTGTGTTACAGAGTCGCTGATGTGTGTGTGTGAGCGTTTCCCCAGCTCCCTCTCAGCAGACATGCTGTGGTCACACTGCTGTTGGGAGTATGTGGTACAGTGGAACAAAGACCCAGAGGCAAGCCACACCCCCCACTCACCATGGCAACACTCACCACAGTACACAGTGTCTCCCACATCCCCTGCTGGTATCTAGATCGAGCTGTACTACTCTCTCTGCTTTAAACGCTTCTCACACTTTTGCTCAGCTATTTAGCTAAAGTTACACAGGTTTTGGTTGTTCACACAGGTGTTCATTTCTCTCTCTCTCTCTCTCTCTCTCTCTCTCTGTAGATGAGTCAGTATTTGGAGTGGTCAGTGCAGTATCTGAGGATGATCTCTAGTCCACGTATTCAGTTAGGTAGGACATTCTACTGAAGAAAACCCATCTGAATGACATCTGAAGCCAATACCTCTCCTCTTACTAGAATGAAATACTATATTTACCAAAATGAATGCTATATTTATCAAAATGAATACTATATTGTAGACAGCATGTCGTTCTTGTCCCCTGACTCTGTGTCTCTCTCAGGAATCTCTACTATGATGTGGAACACCTTTATTGTTAAACGCTTCTCTGCTGCTGCCTTCTTGATGGAGAAGGTGCGACTGCTTCCGTATTTATGTCACAGAAGTTCTGTTGTGTAGCTTTACAAAGGTCTCACCATGTGCACTAGAAAGCATTATGATTGATACTGTGAGTGTGCATGCATGCGCTTACGTGTGTGTGTGTGTGTGTGTGTGTACAGGTGGGGAAAGCTCCCAAAGACAGGCTATGCAGACGGGTGAGTGTTCACTCTGCACCTGAAGTCAAACCAGAAAACAGTGTAGTGCTTGTAAGATCATTAAACAGATTGTTAGATTTGACATATCACTGTGTGTGTGTGCATGCGTGTGCGTGCGTGTGTGTGCGTGTGTGTGTGTGTGTGTGTGCAGGACGTGGGCATGGGTGACGTGGCCATGACGAGTTTCCTGGGCTCCTGTGTGCAGCTGCTGCAGGCGCTGATGGAGGTCTCCTCTTCTTCTTCCTCTTTTACTTTTTTCTTTAAAGTAAGAGCTGAGCAGTAGCAGGATGCACGTGTGCCGCTGTTTACCACCCACTCTAACTGCCCACTCACGTGCGCCGCTGTTTACCACCCACACTAACTGCCCTCTCACGTGCGCCGCTGTGTTGACCACCCACTCTAACCCCCCACTCACGTGCCCCGCTGTGTTTACCACCCACTCTAACTGCCCTCTCACGTGCGCCGCTGTGTTGACCACCCACTCTAACCCCCCACTCACGTGCCCCGCTGTGTTTACCACCCACTCTAACTGCCCTCTCACGTGTGCCGCTGTTTACCACCCACTCTAACTCCCCTCTCACGTGTGCCGCTGTGTTGACCACCCACTCTAACTCCCTTCTCACGTGTACCGCTGTGTTGACCACCCACTCTGACCCCCTCTGATGTGCGGCCCTGTGTTTACCACCCGCCCCAAACCCCCTCTCACATGCGCCGCTGTGTTTACCCCTCACTCCAAATCTCATGTGCCCCATTGCATTTTCCACTTACCCCAACACGTGCGTGCGTGTAATTTCCAGGCGGATTCGGGCGTGGAGGAGGAGCGTGCTCCACAGGTGTGTGTGGAGGAGGTGTGGGGAGGTGTGGAAGGGCCGGCGTCTCTAGTGGAGCTGGCTCTCCAGCACAGGGCAGTGCACTACCCACTGGTGCATCACCACTGGATGCTGGCCCTGCTCCAGCATGCCGCCATGACCTTCTCCCTGCGCATCAAACCCCTCAGCCTGTTCGACAGCAAGGTAACGTGTTTGGACATAAGATTGCAGAATGTTAAAACACTGGTGAGACATTGGTGTTATGATCTGCATCAGTATTGCTAAGACCAGTGTTCCAATAATCATTAGCACACACACACATTACCATTGCTAACACACACGCACATACATGCTCACATCAGTATTACAACATAGGAGTAGCAGGAACATGGCAGTGTACCACACATACACTCATTTGCATAAACACAACAGTTGCTGTATACACTCATTTGCATAAACGTCATGGTTGCATTATCCACTCAGCTTACACCTCGTCTCCTGCAGGGTAAGAATGCGTTCTTCAGGGACCTGACATCTATCCAGCTTCTGCCCAGTGGAGACATGGACCCCAGCCTGGTGGCCCTGAGACAGGAGGTTCCACACGACTCCCACCTCCATTACAGACACCACCCCAGCTTCTGTGAAGCTCTCTCACTCTCTTCTCACTCTCTTCTCTCTTCTCTCTCTCTCTCTCTCTCTCTCTCTCTCTCTCTCTCTCTCCCCCCAGTTTTTGATGTCTGTATTGACTGGCTGGGTGAAGGCTCTGGATGAAGTGGAGGGGTGTGGCTCTGCAGCTAAATGCAGAGAGGGGGCGTGGCCTATGGTGTGTATGGAGTTGGCCTCTCTGCTGCAGGTCAGTGCTGATATACTGCGTAGACACCTTGTCTGGGAACTCTACAACCAGGGCCTGGACCAGCACGCAGAGGAGGTGAACACACACACACACACACACACACATATATACTGTAGTATATACTGTACACTGAAGGTTGTACAACCACGGATGTTAATCACCTAAGGAGATATTTATATAGTGTAGCGTAGCTTGTACCTGAACTACCTGAAGGGCACATAGAAATATCTTAATAGAGCCCTGAATGTTTTGATGCATTTTAGCATGTTTAACAAAACAAGACAAAATGTATAAACATAAAATTGTTTCTGTCTGCCTCTGTGTCGCTCCCTTCCACCCCCTCCCCTCCTCTCCTCATCCATCTGTGTCTCAGGTGATGCTGGAGGTGGAGGATAAGGATGTGCTGGGCTCTCAGCTGTTGGTGCTGACTGGTCAGAGACTGGCCTTCTCTCTGCTGCATTCACAAACACAGACCAAAGCTTCCATGGAGCTCCTCGCAAGACTCCCCCCGACCCTCTGCACCTGGCTCAAAGCAATGGTCAGCACACACACACACACACACACACACACACACACACATCCTGATCCTCTGCACCTGGATCAAAGTAATGGTCAGCACACACACACATTCTGGTCCTCTAAACTATCCCTCATACATGGCATAGAGAATTACGAGGCACGTACCTCCGACAAAATTCATGCCACCTTCAGCTCTCAACAAAACTCTGACGGTGTCCTGATGATTGGTTTTTCTATCAAACATTTCACCAGTTCCTGAGGTCTCAAACTGCTTTGAAGGTGGATAGGAACAGTGTACTGTACTAGAGGTATTAGCTGAACTTGTCAGTAAAATGTTTCATTCCTTAATTTATTCACTAATCATTGCATAATTAAATGAGCCGTATTGTTCCTAATGAACTCCTCAACCAGGCTGATGCTTATAAAAGGTGTTTGCTTGAGCCAGTTGGAGGTGCAGTTCACATGATCAGAGCAGTACCACCTCCTCCACATTTAAGCCAAGAAAACAACCCTGCTCCTCATTTACATACCAATACACACACTCAGTTTCTCTCTCTCTCTCTCTGTGTGTGTGTGTGTGCGCGCGCGTGCAGGACCCCAGTGAGCTGCGGTGTCCCTGTGTATCACTTCAGAAGAGCAGCAGGCTTGTGAGCCATGTGATCGAGATGCTCCCTGAGAAACACGCCCAGTACAGCCTGGCCCTCCACCTGCTGGAGACCGTGGACTCCCTACAGGAGGAGGAGTGAAAGGAGGAGGCACAGGGGAAGGGGGACTGGATATATATATATATATATATTTGGTGAGACGGAGTGAAGGATGTGTACTGTGAGAGTGGGCCTCTTTCTCAGCACAGGACTGGTACCACAGGCTTACGTTCATGTGTTCCGCACCTGAGTGGTGTTTTTCGAGTCGATCAGCAGCATTAATAATTATCCTCGCACTGTCTAGGATAGAAACATTTACTAGTGCAGTCTCACAAGTGCTCACATAGACGCTGTCGCATCAAAACAAGGAGCCTGGTGCCAGAGGTTTTTGAGAGAGAGCGAGAGAGAGAGAGAGCTACAGAGAGAGAGAGAGAGTGAGAGTGAGAGAGAGAGAGAGAGAGAGAGAGAGGGGCATTCATAGTTCTGTTCCTCTTATTATGGACAGCAAATAGAGGAACATCAAGATGAAAAAATACCCAAACCTTACAGCATTGTGCCCAGTGCTGCTCTCACTACACGCAGTAATAGTTCATATACAGTAATGCATCATGTTCAGCATGACGAGTGTCGCATGGAGTTTGAGTCATTTCACGTAAAGCTTGTAATTCATTCACGTTCTTGCTTGCGATTCGTTTAGGTTTCTGTTCACAGCTGGAGAGGCCGTGAAAGCGAGAGGGCTCTCTCTGTTCTCCTGTTGCATCATCGCTTGTAAAGGATTTTATGTTTTTATTATTCCTCTTGTTTGTATTTGTTTTCATGGTCCTGGTGAGTCCTTGTCCTGTAAGGCCTATGTGTACTGAGAGATTTGGGGTCCCTGTGGTCTGCAGTGGGACGTGTACCTTTCTGCTGAGAGCGAGTTCTCTCTCTCTCAGGTGCTGTTTGACACTGGTCACAGCAGCGTTGGAGGGTCTCCCTCCGTCTCACCTGTATCTCTTTCATCATCTTGCGCTCTGTCAGAGAAATAGTGTCCATCATAAATGAGAAATGAAAAAGGAATGTTATTTCTGCCTGTGTGTTTTATGTTGAACTCTCAAAGCTCAGAGTGAGAGGGATCGTATTTAGACAAAGCAGGGTCTCACAAAGCAGAGGAAACACCTGTAAAAAGTAAATAGACTGGGCCTTATCTTCAGTTGTGCTGTTAACATTTAGTGGACCATATAACAAAAACTGACACTTTACAACAAATATAGACTAGTTTTTGCAATTTTAGGTGAAATGTTTATAAGAATGTAACAAAAGTTCTAAGTATGAAATAAAGTGGATCCTAACAATGAACCGTTAACTTCAGCTTTTTCAGCATGAATGTACTTTAGGAAAAGTGTTTGGGGCGTAAATGTTTTATTAAGTTTGGTTTGTGTACAACCACAGCAGAGATACAGTACAAAGCCTTTTAGTGGGTGAAGCTGCACAGCTCTCATGAACCAGGCTGTGCAGTAAAAACGATCTTCACCTTTATTTCTCATATACACATATATACACACACATACCTGACAGGAAACCCTTCCCCTTGGCTTTAGATACAACCAAAATAAACACAGAACTCATGGCAGTTATGTCCCCTTAATGTTCTATGTAAGCTCACACGCAGACACACACACACACACACAGTCTCACACACACTCACTCCGTCAACCCGACTCTCAACATTGCTCAGCAGCTGCTGATCAGATGGCTTCACTGATGGGTTACTTTATCTACACTGGTCTCAGAACAGTTGTGGAGTCTTTGTTTTATGGTACCTCTTAAACCTTACAGCCCTACTGTTCACTCTTCACACAGCAGCTGACGTCACTGGATTAACACGGGGTGTTTTAAGTAATGCCAGACTTTATGCAGATTTGATTTTTAAATAGAACTTTCTTAAATTTGCTATACGTATATAAAATATTGATGACAATTTATGCATTACTCAAATATCCATCTTCATGCTCATTCCTGTTCATTAAACTACGTTCCTCCCATCCACATCAGTTGTGGGTAGCAAACACTCAAGTGCCTTTGCTTTGCGTGGATTGGCTGCCCTGACCGTCGGAGGAGGAGCTGTAGGTGTGCGGTTGCTATGGGAACACGAGGCATTTACTTGGCATTCTCAATGACGGTCTGGCATCGTGCACACAGGCAATCGGGCGTCTCTGACGTGTATCGTCGGCAACGAGGGCAGCGGGAGAGAGAGCAGGGCACTGCTGCCACGTTGTATGTACTCTCCTCTCGGATCACGCCACCTACAGGACAAACGGAGGAAGTGCATCAGATACAGAGACTGGTCTCGCAGTCAGCCTTGACTTAAAAGTAGAAAATGTATTAATTGTTTCATTTGTAATGGTAACCTATTTTATCATCAGCTGTGCATAAACTACAGCTGAGAAAAAAACCCACTAATTTTAAAATTTGCCTTCATGTGAAGCACTAGTGATGCCTGTGTCATCTACCAGTGCTGTATATTAAAACCACTACAGAAAAGATTTCAAGTTTGTCCATCTCCGATCAACAGAGAGCATCTGACCCTCCAGGTTGATGAGGAAGGTTCCCTTGCTGGTGACTGCATCCGCGGGCAGATCGCAGGGCAGGGCGCTCGTCAGGGTGGTGCGAGAGGCCATCATCAGCTCCGTCAGCTGGGAGGAGGTGGAAGTGGGCTCCTCCTGCAGGGACTGATGGGTGGAACCAGGGAGAGGTGGAGATGAGATTGAGGAAGGGTGGAGAGAATGAAATGTGGGTGGAGCCTCTGGAAAGAGAACGTGAGGGCGGGGCTTCTGACTACATTTCAAACAACTTTTTTTTTTTTTTTTTTTTTTTTTTACCTCAAAAGGGAATTAATTTGATACCTCCATAAGCTCAAAGAAGAGGCCGGGCTCTATGGCGATTGTGAGATCGTACTCCACCGCATTGCGTCCTGGGATAGAGGACAGGAAGGAGTCTCTGATAGCACACGCCCCCTCCACAGCCTCCTCCAATCCTGGTTTCCGCCACACAGAACTGCTTTTAATCCAGCCACTCCGGAACAAAGTGTCACCTTCTACAGAAAGAGAAAGAGAGAGAGAGATGGAAAGGAAACATTGCTGAGCAGGGAACACTCATCTGTCACTCAGTGGTAAGTGTGTGTGAGTGAGCGCGTGCGCACCATCATGCCCAGGTGCATGCTGGTACACCTCCTCGGCCAGGTGAGGCAGGATGGGGGCAAAGGACCGTGTCACACCATCTAGAATCTCCTCTAGAACCGTCTGGCATGACCTCCTCCCCAGTGAGTCCTCAGCATCACAGTACAGCCTGGGAGGGACAATCAACACTGGGGCAGTTAAAACTGCATGAAAAACAAGAGTCACAGGGATGTATGTATTCCATTTAGTGATGCACTTTGCTATCAATATTGGCCAGACATTTATATAAGATTTGATAGTTGTGCCAAATATTTCAACGAACATAAAGTTACACGCTTTTATTTTCCTGACATTTCCTTCCATTCCTCTCACAGTGTTCTTAAGTGCTTCACATGAGCAGAGAGGCACATAAACCACACAACCACAACAACAAGACGCCCCAAATCTGTTTCCTGAAGGAAGTTGGCTCTTTCACACTCTGAACTAGACGTGTTTAATTTCACTCAGACTGTACCAGCCCTTTTGAATACAGAAAAATATCGATTATAAAAGCCTTCCTACATACTGCCAGCTAAAGCTTAAACTTATAGAAAATATGAAATAACAAAACTACAGGATGACAGCCATGCTTCCACTGAACCAGACTGAACCAGACTGAACCAGACTGAACCAGACACACTGATATCAACGATATATAAATTATAAGTTGTAAAAATGACTGCATATAGAACACTGCCAGTAGATGACCCCAATGTATAAATGCACAATACCAAACA
>JAOXYF010000011.1:516629-528642 GCA_028565775.1 Sternarchorhynchus goeldii
ACTTTTAGCATTTACTTTTAACAAGAAATACATTAGAGCAATTACACAGACCATTTTATTGGTTAAACTAAAATACTTGTAAAAATAAAATATAAAAATTCTCTCACCCTGAGTGAGGAGTCCCAGTGTCGCCAGCAGTAGAACCAGTGACATCATTGTGCTGTGTGTGAGTGTGTGTGAAAGGTATTATGCTTCATAGAATGCAAGTTGGATAACTCTGAAAATTAGTCACGGCATGGGCTTAGTCATCGTATGACTAAACACGAAAACAAATGAGGCAGAACTGATATGAAGACGATAAACGATAGATCGGTTGATAGAAAAGAGCGCAATTGTGCGAGGGCAAGAGGAGTCACCTCACTGAGCTGCTTAAACTCACTAAAGTCAGCTAACAGTTCACAAAAGTAACTGTGTTTACATAGACTAAAGATAGAGAAGGTTCTAAACAGCGTAAGATGTATCTGGTTTAACCTTCTTAAAAGTAACAGACATGTAGAATAAAACCAAAAGAAGAATTAGGTGGGTGTAATATATATTATCTCACTCTATAATTGGTTTAGATCACTAGAGCTTATTTTCTCATTTTTTAATTTTTTTTTCGTTATGTGATATTTCGGTTGTATACTGCATCATATTTGTACTTTCCCTTTTTGCTGGTCTGCCTTATTCAAGCATAAATGCAGTGTTATGATTATATAGACTACTTATAGCATCGATGTAATCTGTGCACAAGATGTGTGCCTTATTTCAATTTGAAAGGATAAGTTTCAGCCAATCATAGTACAGATGGGAGCCAAAACCATATACCCAAAAATGCAAGTCATTTTTACTTACATTAGTGAGCATTCACATTAGAGAAAAAGAAACCTTTCAATCTGTAGGTACTAGGCAACTCCAATTATTTAGCTCTAAAGAGAGTAACCCACCCCCCCAAAAAAAGATCAATCACATCTTTAATCCAGTGCCTAAGTGTAGGTGGGCATTTATCTTTCCATTTAAGGAGCTACCAATCCTTTGCCTGTAGTGTTTGTACAAACATCCTGGGTTTCTCTATTCTGTTCAACTGTGTGCATTTCTTGCCGATATTATATTTGTAGGTACATTTTTTGGTGGAAAAGACTGCAGTTATGTTAAGAGTCAAGTGGGTCTTAGGTAAAACTCCATTTAATGTGTAGCTTGATTTGAGCCAAGAACAGAGACACAGGGCTCTGGCTAGTAGTGTGTCAGTGTAGCAGGAGGCTTGGGTTTTTTTTGCACTGCATAATGCATCATGAAGGTAAAGGGTAAAGTGACAGAACAGGAAAAAGGAAACACCTGCTGTGTGCTTTTTTGTTGTCTTGTCGTGCAAACATTAACATTAAAAACAGTATAGCATTGAATACAGTACAGCAATGCTAGGAACCTGTGCAATTCACAAAAGCCAAACCAAATATTGCAAACAACAGGGAGTATGAACTGTGCATGCTTCTGATTCAGCCTCACACCAACATAGGAGGATATCTTTCTCTGAGATCACAACTACCAGATTGAGCTCCAGACTCTCACAGACAAACACACATTTTCACAGTAAGACGTTGGTCGAACAAGCAGGCCTATTGAAATATTTTAATGGCTAATTAAATTATCTTAGTCTTGATTCCTTTCATCTTTTGATGACTGGCCATCTGTCTGGCTCCAGATCAGATTCTTACTCAGCCTTCTCTTTCTTTTAAACACACACACACACACACACACACACTCACACACTTCTCCTGATCCTATACTATGACAAAAGCCACCATTGTTCTCTGTGATCTAGTGAAGTTCCAGCAGGGGTACCTTTCACCTGTGTGTTCTCTCTATCTTTGAAACATTCACTTTCTTTTCTTTTTATGTTTCACTTTTGTCTCTCTCCATTTTCCCCTCATATTTGCTGTGCACTTTCTTCTTTTCTAACCTCTAGCATCCCTCGTTCTTTTCTCCCTCTAACAGTGCTACCTAACATTCCTCCATATTTCAGACCATTTTGAGACAAAGCTCAAATGCATGCTGACCTGTGTATTTCATATATAATTCTTTTCTCTAATGGTTTTTCATTACCTATAGATCCATTCCAACATCTACGTCCCTCCAAAGTCACACACACACATTGCTCAAGGTACTCTGCAGAGCTTTTGGGAAGCACTAATGCTGGATCTTTGGGAGTCTGGGCCAATGAAATTAAGATCTCCTGCGTCACAAGGAAGGAGTTGTCCTCAACACCCCCTGCTGTGTGCAGGCGGGTATGGAGGCATGCTGACTCCACGATAGATGCTCACCCGAGACCTGCTGAATTTTGAATTGCGCACCCAAAACTAAAACTAGAGACCAATGCCAAGCAATTGGGATAGGGGTGGAATTATGTGTGTGCTAATTCAAAGTAAAATAAAATTTGGCTCAAGTTAAAGGTCTCATGAAGTACCCCACAATTCTTTCCTGAGACAATTATTTATACTTTATTTATATTTAGACTTTTTGTAACAATAACACGTTTTATGTTTTTCTACTGCTCTTCTTGTTCCTTATTTACATAAACGTCAAACACATGCTGCATCCTGGAAAGATGTGGGGGTGGGGACATCCAGTCACTGGCTTCAGTTCAGCTTGAGCAAAGTTCACTTTTGAGGGGTCACTGTCCATTTTAACTGAGGTTTCCCATTCTCTGTGTCTCACTGGGTGTTATCCTATCAAACTCACAAACTGGTTTCAGGAATCTCTAATAACCTGCTGCCTTTTGCAGAAGTGGTTTAGAACAATGAACCCATGTGTTTCTCATCTGCTTTTCTTTGCCTCTGTCTCTCTCTGGTCTGGCCCAGCATTGAAGCACTGCCTTCTTTACATACCTGAGGAACTCTGATTTCCTTAGTGAGGGACTCCCAGTCTCTGTGTTTCTCGCGGTCCTTTGAAATGTTCGCAGGATCCGGTTACAGAGCTGCCTCTGTTAAGAGCAGGTAAAAAACGAAGACAGATCCCTGCACTCAGTGTCTTTGTGTCCTCATAAGATGAACAAAGCAAGAGACATTGCTTTACTGCACAAAATCAACACACCTCTTTTCACAGACCTTGTTATCAGACCTCTTTAGGGTCAGAGGTTTGTATTAAATCAAAATGTACCTTTCAGTGCTAATTATGACGTGTTCTTGTTTGACTCTGCTGACACAGACAGGTGTCACGTCAAACTGAATGCTGAATAACTTCATGATGTACATCCAGAGGATTTAACAGAGTTAATAAATGCTCTTGATTAGCGAAGGTAGCAAAGATCCAGGTCCCCCCCCACACACACACATCCACCCGTGACTCTATGGGCCCTTAGTTCTCGTTACATTGCCTCCTGTTCAACAGTAACATAATGGGTTGTGGATTTGCTTCGCTGTTGAAGGACAGCCCAAATTAAAAATTCTCTACAGGTTCTCTTCTCTTCTCTGGCTGAGCAAACCATGCTACTTCTCCTGGTACCTGGTCTGCTGGGATGTAATTTGTTGACTCCAGAGTTTCTGCAATAGGGTGCTAAGGTTCTAGCTATGCTATCTGCCATTAGGATGCAACACAGTAACACAGTAACACTACAGCAGCACAGTGCATAAGACACTCATGGATTTAATCAGTAATTCTTCACTGGTCTAAGGACCCAGTGCAAATCATTTTTTTTTCTGAATTGCTCTTTGAAGTTGGACTGGGAACAGAATTAGCCAGGTCTTATCTGTTACATCATCTTCCCTACTGGGACTTGCTGAACTGGGGTTCTGTTGCCCCCAGCAATGCTCAAGAGTCACCATGGTGACCTGAGGAGGGCATCCACTGCAGTACTCCAAATACTTTTTCTCACATGTTTCTGAGATGTTTTGCAAGAACTGCCACCATCTGCTCTGAGCACAGAATAAAACATAGTGCAAGTTGAACAAACTCCATTACATCATCAATACCAAATCAATGTTTAATTACTGTGTAGAAACAGACTTATTACTATTAAAGTCACACTTAGGCATCAATAAAGAGGTTTCTACACTTCACTATGGCAACCAGAGAGGCAAAAACACATTCTACACTGCTCAGATATGCAATAGAGAAACTAATAAGAAGCCCCCACACCCAGAATAAGCCAATGCCTAGACAAGACTAAAATTTACTGAATAGAATTGACTGCATGTATTACGTGTATGTATTTAAACGTGTATGTCACCACATTATGGCTGGTCTTTGCCTGACTGCCTGTGTGTCTGTCATTCTTGACTCTGTGCTCGTGTTTGGTTAAACGTCAATAAAAACCTCTTGAACGTCTGTGCTACACCACTGGCCCGTTCCTGCAGCACATCCATGACACAGTGTGACACTTTATAGAAGTGTTAACCTAAACTAAAAGTGTTAGTCAGACACTATATGAAACTGACCCATAATGTACTTAGTGCAGCCTTAAGTAGTTAATAAAAAGTAATGACATTCACATTGCAAATAATTTGATTGACATATTCACAGTACTGAGACAATGCTGCCTCTGAAAGTCCTAAAGGGTAAAGACAATAAAGGTATTTATTTACTCCTAATTTTTTAATAGGAAGATGATGTATCAGTTTCACCATCTGTTTTTTTCACCAATTTTTAGTGCATCTGTAGGACCAGTACAGCATCACAACACAGAGGAAAATGGGTGGAGGGCCTGGGGGACCTGGGGGGTTTGGAGGGCCTGGGGGACCTGGGGGTGCCTTGAGGACCTGGGGGACCTGGAGGACCTGGGGGGTCTGGAGGGCCTGACACCATGGCCTGATTTCATGGTTCACTTACCGCATGGAAAACTGCTGTACCAGTGCATGATAACTTAGAGATCAGGTGTCCCAGCACAGCTGCTGTTTGTATCAGCAAATTTGTTGATCCACAGAACCTGTTTGTTCACAACAGGTTCTGTGTCCCCAGAATCAGAACCGAGAAACACTAGAATGGGATAAGTGAGGAATAACTGAGCTGCAGGCAATGATGGAGAACCATAAGTGTGTGTGTGTGTGTGTGTGTGTGTGTGTGGAGCTGAAAGGTGATTCGTCCATGCTGTAGTCTTCTCGTGTAGCTGGCATTTCATTAGCACACCTCTGTTGCCCCTCGCTGCTGGTGACATTTTTGTCCTGGGAAGGGCAATACACACTAATGAGAACTGCACCTGGGGTCAGAAGAGGCCGCACACGTATGTGTAGGTGTGTATGTGGGTGGTGGGATGCCCAAGCAAAGAAATAAATCAGGAGTGTTTACACACTCTTGTGAAAGACATGAGTCCAGACAGTGATGTCAGTCTTGGGGTGTTTTCTCTTTCCATGTGCACATCCAGGAAAGCTGCAGAGAGAAGAGCAGAGTGTGCCCTGGACTCACCTTAGGACTGAAGTGTTTTCAGAAACACGTGTGCAGAATGCGCTGACCACCACTGGTTTTCACAACAGCAATGAAAAGCAGAACTTAATGTATGTTTGCATCTCAAACATCTTTTAAATTACTAGGTTGCTTTGCCTTCACTTCCCCAAAACAGATACGATCTTTAAAGCACTACGCTACCCTGGAGCTTGCAATAAATAGAAAATTACTTTAATTAGCAGAGTCCACTCTGAGGATGGATGTAGCTCACATAGTACTGCAGGTATTGCATGATTCTAGAGAACGAACTCTATGACATCAAGATCACGGGTTTGAATCCCAGCGAATGCGTAGTCATGATGGTAACTGCATGAGTCACTCTGGGTCAGAGTATCTGCTGAACGCTCTAAATACATATATTTAACAAAACATTTTCTTATTTATTTATTTTTCAACTTGTAATCCCCGTTTATCATTATTAAACCACTTTTTGTTTTAGTCTTGTGAAGTTATTTCTGGTGCGATAAAGTTTTGGGTTAGATGAGGAATGTAAAACACAAGACAGTGACTGTTGCAACAAACGTTTGCATCTTCAGACCTAGTTTAGAGATCAAAGGAGACATTTCTGACAGCTTTGGGGTAACCATGACCAAACCTGGGCCTACGGTCAGCTTTGAGAACCCACAGCTGGGCTGCCCGATGGAGGATGGGTTCCCTTCTGAGTCTTGGTCCTCCCAAGGTTTCTTCCTAATCCCCTCTGGGGAGCTTTTCCTTGCCAGCGTCACCCCTGGTTTGTTCATTAGGGACTTGGACCCATGTGTTTGTAAAGCTGCTTTGTGATGACATTTGTTGTAAAAAGCTCTATATAAATAAATTTGACTTTTGCAGCTGCAATCTGCCTTTGAATCTTCATGTTCAGGTCCGAGTTTTTAGAATACTGGTCAAGAATATCGGCCTCATAGGCCGAAAATAGAACATATTTAGGAATCCAGTTTTGGCACCAGTATAATACCAGCTTATGTCTGCTCTGTTTGGTGGCCTTATTCAATAATGAGCTGTTCTGACAACAGAAGAGTCACTGTCTATATACTGGGTACACGTGTACATAAATATGTGCACAAAATATATGTAAAGATATATGAATAAATATGGAATGGGTTGAATACTGTTAAGAATAAATGTGCTATTATCACTGACCATGTTCAGACAGGAAGTGGACAAGATCCCACCATCTCAACTGACTTTTTTTCCATTATATATTAAAAATTATTATTATTATTATTATTATTATTATTATTATATACATCTTCCATGCTGTAGGTATATTGGTATCGTAAAAATGAACAAATGAATAATTCAACAAATGAATAACTTTGTGACTTCTTTCATATTTAATACATAGTTCCCTTGCTAAATTATTCCCAGATGAAATGAAAATGATGTCATGACTCAGTTTAAAGAGAGATCTGCTTAAAAAAAAGCAAAACATGATGAGTATAACACATCAGCCAATCACATTCTTTTTTTCTATCATGTAAACAATTCCAGTGCTCTCCAGCTTCAGACGACACATACCCTTAGCTGTATATAAGTAAAACGTGTTTACATTATTTAGTACTGGACTGACGTGTTCAGGGACTTATAGAACCTGCATTATTACATTTTGCCCTGACCTCCTTGTTTAATAGAAGATAAGACAACGTCTCCTTTCTTGCTCCACCGGAAGCTGTGTAGAGGTTCTTAGACGTTTACCAGAGTGATTCAGCATTCAGACACACAGACTGTACAGACTGTCAAATAGAACTGTTTACTGAACACAAAAGAAATGACAGATGCAAACCTTGAAGGAAATCGACTGTGAATGCCATCATAAATACATGGTTTTCATTATTATTGTTCATGATCCATATTTAAATTCTTGCTACTTAACCTGTCTGTCCAATTTCCTCTCTGCTGTGTCATCGTGGAAACTAATGATGGGGAAGTGAAGCTGCTGCTCCATCCAATGAGCTATCATCAACAACTTCCTGTCCTGGAGGAACTGACCAATAAGCTGCAGGCCAATGGGAAGGCCCTGGCTTGAGAGGGCTGTCGGCACGGTAACAGCAGGGAGACCTTGTATGGAGAGGTGGAGTTAGTCACACATGCTTTATTGATCCCCACCATGGAGTGCAGTGCGTTGAACGGTTTTTCTCCCTGGTGTTCCAAAGAGCACAGCTCTAACCCTAAAGCAACTGCAAGCGTGTCAAGATGAGCAGTGAGGCAAAGCTAGGATGTTGTTAAAAGCTTTGCTTAACCCAACGTTTGCTGGATATACCAGCTTACGAGGCAAAGGTCACTTTAGTTAAAATTGTCACCTCACTTCGTTGCCAAGAATAAGGGTTAATGTGAAACTGAATGTGTTTAGAGCTGAGATTTGCCATCACTGCTGGTGGTGGTGGTGGTGGTGGTGTACTGCTGAGGGGAAAACACTGGTGTTCAAACAAAGGCGTGCATGTTTAGTTAGGATGCCGAACATGGAGAATCCAAGGCAGCTTTATCACTTTTAAACAACGAGTATTTGCCACGTAGACTAATGCATAACGCTGACAAAGACAGACAAACAAGGGGAGACACACACACGCTTAAATACACACACGCTTAAATACACACACGCTTAAATACACACACGCTTGACAAGACACCAGTGAAACGGGTAACGATAACTAAACACATTCACACGCCACACACACACTGGTGCGCACACACGGCACACGAGACGGACAAACCCACACATACGGACACACCCACCCGAGCCCGGGACAAGGCGGGAAGCGAGTGCGGCTGCCATGACAACCGCTCCAAAAACAAAAATGGTTCATCTAGTTTTACTTACTACGTGCTTTCAAACTAGTGTATCTGTCAACAAGGCAGGAATCATTTACATGATTTGCTTCATTACTGAACTGAAATGGTCTTTGCATCGCTGAAAGGCATGAAATAAATGTAAGAATACAAGGAAACTTTCTTCCTCCGTTCATGAACTGCATTTCAGCTTGAGCGCTAAATGTATATTTCATACTGTATATTTCACAGAAACAAAAATGATTCTGGCTTCATCAGAAACACACACACGGCACCCTCCCTGAACTATAGAATGGTAAACAACAACACTGTGCTATGTACAACATTCAAAATCTTGAAGGTAGAGGATTCTGAGGCAAAGGGTTAGAGTATTTCTGGAGTATTTCTGGAGTATTTCTTTGCATCTGTGTTTCAGAATTTTGGGAATTTTTGTGTTTGGTGCTCTCATTGTACATGAGCATTAAGAATGCAGACAGATAAAAAAAAAAACAACCTTTCTTTATATAGTATTAGAGTATATGTGTACTTTATACAGCAATTACAGTGTTGTGTGATCCTATTTGCAGTAAACCACTGAAATTTTAGCAAATGAAAGACTTCAGAAGACGTGTTCACATCTCGTCCCCACCCAAGGTTGCGGATGTTGAGGTTGTGTGTGAGCGTGCCGCGTACCTGCCATGTTGACGGGCTGGGTGAAAACGTCTTCCTGTGCACTGCGTGTGCGGTTGTCTTCCTGGATAAAGTCAGAATAGTGGGTCGCATCAGTCAGTGTGGTGGGCGTGAGAAGCACATCAACACCTGTGTGGAACACACGCCAGAAATCCTCCGCAATCAGACGTCTGATCTGCTGAGCCTTCACAAAGTAGCGCTCGTAGTTCCTGCCCATGGGGAGAGAAGGACCAGAACAAATCTTTCAAACGTAAAAAGATTTTGCTTTTACGGCAGAAGCATCAAACTAAGACACTTGAATGGCCACATTAAAAAATCTCAACAAATACATGGGCCAGATAACAACCGTTTTATTTCATATTTTTAAAACATTTTGCTCCAACCAAAACATGTTTATTAAAAACTGCAAGAAATAAGACATTGAAAACCTTCATGATTACTTGAAGTATTCAAAAATCTTTTTAAAAATATTCATATAATAGAGGCTGCAATAGCTACTGATTAACTCTTACTGTTAAAACTCTTAATGTCCACAGCAGGCAGGTCTTTTAAATGTGTTTACTTGCTTGAATTAGACAACTGGCATTCATTCTTTCTTTGCTGCAATTTAATTATTTTTGGGATGAATTTCTGAACTGTTGAGATGCTCAGGATATTCAATTCCATTCAAATGTATTCGCACTTTTACAACACATGTCGTCACAAAGCAGATTCACAGACGTGTGGGTCCTGATCCCTAATGATCAAGCTGAGGGTGACAGTGGTAAAGGAAAAACTCCCTGGAGAATAAGGAAGAAACCTTGGGAGGACCAGGACTCAAAAGAGAACCCATCCTCCATTGGGTGACCCAACCAGCAACAGTCCATGTCTTGAATGAATCAAGGTGTGAGTAACTTCTTTATTCTCCTTTGCCACGATATGACAGATTTCTCTACGTAACTCAAAACATCTCAGCACTTTTCCTAGACTTGGCTATCACACTTCAGTCTGGTAGGGTACATCAGCATATTCACAGCAGATTCCATCTCATCAAGAAATGACTGAAGCTGACAGTGATTTAGACCCTTGGCTCTGAAATAATTAACTGCTTTTGTTACAGCACATGTAACATTATCCAACTCTTTACCACAAAGGGCCTCTTGGTGTATAATACTGTCAGCTCCGATGCACAACTCTCTTCCCGTGTTTTCTCTCACACTCTACCCACCAGTGCTTTCCCCATCACTGCACAACACAGATTGGCATCAGTTCCCTGGACTGTGCAAACCTGCCCAGTCACAGTGGCAAAAGTCACAAACTTTAATCTCACACGACTGCGGAAAAGGACCCTTGGTGAAAGGTCAGCCTGACTTGGCTGCTTCTTCTTTCTGATGAAACTAGCTTTTACTGCATTATCATTGTGCTTTCGTAAACACAGGCTGCTGGGCTTCAAGGAGCTTCTTCATCTCTGCCACTTTCTGTTGTCTCTGCTGTCTATCCAACTCTCCATATTTGTCACTGTGTTTTGTCTTCTAATGGAGCCTAATGCTGTATTCTTTCATTATAGTCGCATTATATAGCCACAAACAAAACAGATCCTTATTGGAAATAAAAAGGCCTTGAAAATCTCCTGTATTCACTGTCTTTCTGGTCATTTTTGAAGTTAGCTAGGAGTTTTTTTTGTTAGCTAGGTGTTTTTTACCTAACAAAGTGTTTTTTTAAGCTAGGTGTTTAGAATGGTTGGGCTGTTTTTGGTGATATGACTGTGGTGGTAGATTCGTGGCGTAGATGCCATAGACTGGTGTTAGGAGAGTTGCAATCAAGATAAATGTGACTGAATTCACAGCAGACAATTTGCATGTTTACTTTGCTCACTGCAAAGGACAAGGAAGAAGCATCTCACCGTTTCAACAGAAAGTAGTTTCCTGCTAGGATCCTTGTGCGCACCACGTGGTTGAAGCCTTCATGTCGTGTGGTAGCATACAGAGCTTCAGTGGAGCCATCCACCTCGCTACGGTGGCCTGCACACACAGCATGATTATGGGTAAGAGGCATTCACTTCAAAAAATGCTCTTCCTTAAGCTCAACTAAGTTTTCTCTGGTTAATAAATATGTACTGGTTTTAAATTATTTATACATAACCGTGCAATAAAAGCATCTGATTCTGTAAATCCCCAGATATGATTCTAAAAAACCTTGGTTAAAAGTCAGTTCACAAGAAACACAGCACACTTTACTTTGCCCAGCTTAGGTGAACTGGGAACAGATTCAGCAGAGGGGCTGGCTGCCCCCCCCAGTACCGGCCTGGTTGATCAGAGCAACAAAGCACTGCTGCCAGACTTCCCTAATTCCAGCCCTACACAGTTTAAGGTGCCCCCTACTGTAACATTAGTTTTGCATAATAAAGTGCCCAAAAATGAGTTGATGTAGCAATTATAGTGTCCCCAAGCAGGGTAATTACTAATGTGTGCCTGAAACAAAGAAGAACAGTGGGTTTGTGGGAAAGACACCCCCCCCCATTCCCATACCGTACTGGAGGCCGTCAAAGCGCGCCATGTTGGATGCCACCTCGCTGCAGCAGAGCACATGGTAGCAGACGATAGAGTGCTGCGTGTGCGGGAGCGTCACTTCCGTCACACGAGCCCCCGCCCGCTCAAACATTGTGGCTACGCGACTCCACTGTGCCAGGGTATCAGCGGACAGGCCTGGAGCGTGGTACTCCTGCGCCACCACAGGGGGCAAAACACACGAGCAGTTTGAGCAGTGCGTCATTGCTACGTACTCCAAAGCATGACGGTGCTGACATGGATTTGCACACATGTTTAATGTTTTATGCTGCATTTGTATGTAGATTGAATGTATGGAAATGCATGGATCACAGAAATAAATAGATTATTACTCGTCCTACATAAATCAAAAGAGGAGAATCATAATCAATGCATGCTAGGAGTTAACAAAGAGAACAACAACAACAACAAATGCATGCTGTAGTTAGGAGTCAACAACAACAACAACAAATGCATGCTGTAGTTAGGAGTCAACAACAACAACAAATACATGCTGTAGTTAGGAGTCAACAACAACAACAAATGCATGCTGTAGTTAGGAGTCAACAACAACAACAAATGCATGCTGTAGTTAGGAGTCAACAACAACAACAAATGCATGC
>JAOXYF010000011.1:534737-580080 GCA_028565775.1 Sternarchorhynchus goeldii
AGTGGCCGGTTCATTCCACTTCTTCTGTATTATGGCCCCAACAGTGATCACTGGAACCTTCGGTAGTTTAGAAATTCTTTAGTAACCAATGCCATTAATATGTTTTACAACAATAAGGTTGCAGAGATCTAGCGAGAGCTCACTGGCATCTTCGTAATGAGACACCTTTTTATAGGCCATCAGTAGAACCAGCTGATATTAATTTGCACTAAGTAGCAGGGTTGCTTTCTAATTACTGCTGGTCACATGACTTTCCATGGCTTTTGCTCCTCTTTTTATTCATGTGTTCAGTACTTTTTTTGTGGAATTTCTCATTATTATACATAATTGATGGGCATCTATGGTTTGATTTCTTTGCATGTGTGGACTGGATATGTTGTCGACATCTGGAGAGAATTTCATGTCTAGCACCTTTTAGAAATATATTTACTTAGAAAATTGGTAATGTGTTTAATGCTTATTTCACCTGCGGTATGGAGAGTTGGATAGACAGCAGAGACAACAGAAAGTGGCAGAGTTGAAGAAGCTCCTTGAAGCCCAGCAGCCTGTGTTTACGAAAGCACAATGATAATGCAGTAAAAGCCAGTTTCATCAGAAAGAAGAAGCAGCCAAGTCAGGCTGACCTTTCACCAAGGGTCCTTTTCTGCAGTCGTGTGAGATTAAAGTTTGTGCCACTGTGACTGTGCAATTTTGCAAATACCAGTATTAACAGAAAACTGTCTGATAAAGTGGATGAGTTAGACACAAATATAAGAGCAGCTCACTGAAGAAGAAAATTAGTTTTGGCTTTTTAACTTGCTGTTGTTTAACACCACTCATTTGTCAGTTGTCGTTCATGGGATGGAGGCCAGTTCCAGTTACGCAAGAGCTTCTGGGTGCTACCACACAGCACAACCACCGGAAAGGTTTTTCCAAGAAGTGGAGAAGTGTGTGTGTGTGTGTGTGTGTGTGTGTGTGTGTGTTGGTGTTGTGCAGTGATGGGAAAGCACTGGTGGGTAGTGTGAGAGAAAACACGGGAGGAGAGTTGTGCATCGGAGCTGACAGTATTATACACCAAGAGGCCCTTTGTGGTAAAGAGTTGGATCATGTTACATGTGCTGTAACAAAAGCAGTTAATTATTTCAGAGCCAAGGGTCTAAATCACTGTCAGCTTCAGTCATTTCTTGATGAGATGGAATCTGCTGTGAATATGCTGATGTACCCTACCAGACTGAAGTGTGATAGCCAAGTCTAGGAAAAGTGCTGAGATGTTTTGAGTTACGTAGAGAAATCTGTCATATCATGGCAAAGGAGAATAAAGAAGTTACAGAGCAAAGGATGAAAGATGGCTGTGTGATCTGGCTTTTTTTGAGTTGTATCTAAACACGCTGAACCTACAACTGTAGTGACGCTCGTGTGTTCATTGACCTGCCTGATCATGTGCCAGCCTTCCAAAACGAACTGCACTTGTGGGAGAATCAGATGCTTCAAGCCATCACAAGTGAGCACACGACTACAGCTTCCTGTACAGTGTTTGCATTTACATTTAAGACATTTAGCAGAATGCATCCAAGCCAGAAAGTAGAATAGAGCACAACCAGATCACTGCTACAATACAAGAATCTCGCTGGTCCTGGTATAAGATCTATTAAACAATGATAAATACAGTTACCAAGAATAACAAATAAGCTCTTGAATTTGAGTTACTCAGCATCAATGGTCATTGAGAGACTCTACAAACAGACGAGTCTTTATTCTGAGCTTGAAGTCTGCAAAGGATTCTGCTGTCCAGACAGTCAGAGGAAGTTCATTTCACCATCTTGGAGAAGGACAGAAAAAAAGCTCGTCTACCACTGGAGTTGAAGCCTGGAGATTCAAGCCGAACTGTACTTGAGGTTTCAAAGTACTCGAGTTTGCCTGACGTTTTACGTATTTCGAGAATTTCAGTTTGAAGTTTTTTCGATCATGCGTTTGCAGCTGATGTGGCGAGTGCACCCATGACCCATGACCCATGACCATACAAATGGTGGATCTTCAGTGCAGTTATGCACTCGAGGCCAAAACCCGATTTGCTTAGAACAGGCCAGTTTCCCCCTTTAATCCCACAACCAGTGGCAGGTGTCTAATTCAAACAAATAAGTGCTATTAAAAGACAATGTCTGTTCCTCAGGCTTATTTTCATAATGAAATGTTGAAGTAATGCATGAACTTGTCCTACCACTGTGGAGTTCAGGGTGCTGTGTTGGTGGAGGGCCAGCCCCAGTTTCCTGTGAACTTAATCCCAGAACCTGGGGAATGTGGAGCAGGGCATTGTGGGACCTCGCACAAGGACGACTCCACCTCCGCTTAGTGGGAGGAGTATTCTTAGCGCCGCAGTGGAGGGCAACCTGATGTAAAGGAAGGACGACTGGTGATGTAAAGGCGAAAGCTGTTTCCTGCAGCAAACATGGACGTCAGCATGGTGTTGGGTGACTGATATTTGAGCATGATATCTGAGCAGAACGGTGCCTGTATGACTGGATATCCAAACCAAGGGAAAACGTGATGTATTTCTACTGGTGTTCTAAAGTATATCAATAAAATTGAGTGCCATTGTTTCTATATGATATTAGAGAATTTGAGTGATATTATTTCTATATGATATCGGTGAATTTGAGTAATATTGTTTTTGTCTAACATTAATCTGTGAAAAACAAAAACCTGTCGTTCTGGATCAGTGTGAATATTCAGTTAACTCGCTCACAATTCAATTAACTAGATAATTAGCTAATGATCTCATTCTGAATCTGGTATGCTAGACGTGAGAAACCACGTACAGCGGCTGGAATTTGACCTGCATGGGTTATAATTTTTGGTTTGTTTGTTTTTTTGTTGTTTTTTTTGGTGTAACGAAGCTGAAAGAGAATGGTTTGCTTTGTTTGTTTTGTCTGGCAGGTGTGGGCAGCTGTTCCCCCATGGAAGCAGGGCAGTCTGGCAGAGTTTGTGGTGCTCAGTGCTAACGAGGTAACAGCCAGTCAAAATGAATGAGGACTTTTCGAGAAGCCCAGCATGCGCTCATATAGGACTACATGTGATTAGAGCAGCTCACATGGTTTCACTCTCTGTGAGGCAGATCTCTGCTCTTAGATGCTTATTCTGATAGTTATGTTGTCACCTTTAGAGCTTCTGTTATAGGTTTGGCTTGAATCATACAAGTGAGAGGTTTCTTTGGGTTTTATTTGTCTTATTTATTTTTGAACCTTTGGTTCCACACCCTCCTGTGCTAACATTTTCCTGGAGATTTTTCCCTTTTGTGCTGTTCTCTACGAAATTATAATCAAGTACCACAAGGGAACAAAAGCTCCAATCAGCTGCTTCATTTACAGGCTGCCAGGAAGTAGTCCTGATTACGTCACTGTATTTGGGTTTTATAAAAGTGACTGTTTTGGATAAACTCTGTGTGTATTTGTTTGTGTGTGTGCGCGTGTGTGTTTTGTCTCTCTGTGTTTGTGGGTTTGTGTGTGAGTGGTTCAGGTGTCACACAAGCCCAAATCTCTGAGTCATGTAGAAGCTGCCTCTTTGCCTTACGTAGCTGCCACAGCCTGGTCTGTTCTTATCAACTCCGGAGGCCTTAACAAAGACAACTGTGCCAAGAAACGGCAAGTGGGGCACTGGCGCGCACACGCTCACACACACACACGCTCACACACACACTCCTCTCACCATTCTGGATCTTTTCTCTTTACCTATTCACTCCATTTCTCTTGTTATCTCATTCATTCATGCTCACAGGTTCACCAACCCAATTCCCAAACACGTTTTGCGTTAAGCCACGAGTCGGCCTAGTTATCTCCGCCTGCCGCTGGTTTCATCCAGTTCGTGTCCCAGTCAGAGGCTCCTAAAAGAACACTGCCTGGAAGGCTCAGAGCCAGAAAGGCCCCACCGATGCAAGGGCCCAAGCACCGGGCCCACACACAGACAGCGCCTCCTGCAGGTGCTGCGGCAGAACAACCTGTCCAGCTCTTGTTCTGTGCAGGAGGAGAGACTAGACCTGCTTACAGTTTGGTCATAGCTTGGGAACAGGATGATCGATCAGACTCATTTTGTTTCCCACTGTTTCTGGGTCTCTGAACTTGGTTTCAGTCTCAGGATATTTAAGTGTGAGGTGTACTTTTATATTTATAGGCTTGTAGATTAAATTTTGTGGATTTCTCTTTTTTTCTGACAGTGTTCTCATCCTCGGTGGTTCAGGAGGAGTTGGAACCTTTGCTATACAGGTAAAAGATACAACGTTGAAGAAGTGCTTTATTGTCTCGTCATAAACTGTATGACAGTACATGTTTTCCTTCTCAACATTTTTACAGTGGAATGAAAGTCGTGCAATGGCAGATAATAAATCAAGTTGATTAACCCAAGCTCTTTAGAGTTGATATGGTAGTTTTTGCCCAAACACTGTTCTGAGGTTTTTTTTATCTCTTTGTAGATGCTAAAGTCATGGGGTGCCCATGTGACAGTCACATGTTCCCAGAATGCTGAGCACCTGGTGAGGGGTCTAGGAGCTGATGAAGTTGTGGACTACACTGAAGGACCCGTGGAGAGAAAGCTGAAGAGTCTGGAACAGTCAGTAGAGCTCTGATATAAACTATAATAAACACATTTATATAAACCATGATAAACACGTTTATATTTCCGTAAATATGGGCAGGGATATTTAATATAGATATTGATACTCTAAATGAACTAATCTGGATTCTTATTAGTGTTTGTTGTGCATCCATAGTGCCCCTACCTTGGCTGCTCACACCACATCTCTGTTATGTTAATCCCATCGTAAACACCACAGTGTACATGTAACAAACAGTTGAAAAAGGCGTAAGGACCATGCCTGAGGGAGGGGGTCTCAGCACTTCAGGACAGTATCTTGTGGGGGGTCTCAGCACTTCAGGACAGTATCTTGTGGGGGGTCTCAGCACTTCAGGACAGTATCTTCTGTCCTCCTCTATGCACAAGCAATCTGTGTGCTGGAGTTGACCTGTGAAATACTGCTGATCCAGACCACCTGGCAGGTTGGCTCATGTCCCAGTGGACCTCTTCAGCATCTCCCTGACTCAGGCAGCTGTTCCTGAGAGCTTTGAAAATGGCATTAATATTTCAGTGGCATTTGGCATTTGCTATATACCAGTACAAATTGACTCGCCTGGATAAAAAGAACGTGTGTAAAATGGTTGGTCATAGACTGCAGTTCAGCATTCAGCTAAATCATTCCACAACAACTGATAGAAAAACTGAGCCTCCTGGGCCTCTACACCTCCCTGGTAGCATCACATCGAATGCCACTATAGTGGACCCTGGTGTCCACCAGGTCTGTGTGCTGGGTCCATTGCTGTTAATGCCGCTGACTCATGCCTCTGCTGCAAAGCACTGCTCAAATCAAATAATCAAGGTTGGTTGATGCTACTATAGTCAGCAACGGCACTGAGTCAGCATACAAAAAGGGGGTGGAGTAGCTTGCTGACTGCTGCAGAGACAACTATCTACCTTGATAATATTGAAGAGGTAAATGTTGCCTGCGCAGATCATGGAGAAAACTTCCCTGGACCCTCACCACCACCTGCTCAGCCAAGAAATCCCAGCTGCATCTCCCTACCTTTTACAGGGAACAATAGGCAGCATCCTGACCAGCTGTCTCTCAGCCTGGTATGGAACCTGCACCTTCTGTGTTTGCGACTACCGTACAGTGTATTGTCAGACCAGAACATCAGGGCGCCTTCGCCCACCAACACCCCTTACCACAAGTCTGTAAATGATCTCTTACCACGAGCAGTGTAAATAATGACTAGGGCCAGCAGCATGGTAAATGATCTCCCCCACCCCTTTCACAGACTCTGTTGCCTGGCAGGAGGTAAAAGGAGGATTCTGCTGCTGCTCTGATGCCCTTCACCCTGATCTGCTGGATGAACAGTATAGTTTTACAGTTTACAGACAATGGTCTGCACTGGCTATACAACTGTAGTCCATATGCCTCTTTCTGCTCATCCTCAGGCAACACCCAACCCAAACACACATCGTTAGCCAGTCGGTCGTTGGAAATGTGCTTGTTTTGTTCTTTTTGCTCATTTGTTTTTTTACTTTCTGCACACTGGTTTTGCATTTGTGCTTAAGATTTCAGATCCTTTGAAGTTTTCCACATTTTAGTACGTTTCGGACTCTTCCTAAAATGGTTTCAGCTCAGTTTTCTTGTCAATCTACACACAAAACTCCACAACGACAAAGCAAAAGCAGATTTTTAAAAATGTTTTGTAAATTTATTTCAAAATAACATTTACTCCATTTACATAAGTACATTAGACCCTTCACTTAGTATATGGTTAAAGCTCTTTTGGCAACCATGATGACTTCATCTTTTAAGGAATGGTCCTACAAGCTTGGCACAGCTTCCTGTTGGAAGTTTCTCTCATTCTTCTGTGCAGAATAATTCAAGCTCAGTCAGTTTGGATGGTGAGCATCGATGCATAGCTATTTTTATGCCTCTCCATAGATGCTCTGCTGGGATCAAATCCAGGACTTTCACAGTTTCACAGTGAAGCCACTCCTTTGGTTTCTTGGTGGTATGCTTTGGGAAATGTAAGCGTTTGCCCCAGCCAGAGACCTTGGTCACTCTGGAGAAGGTTTTCACCCAGGATTACTGTATCTTTGAGTCCATCTTTCTCATTTCAGGGTGCAGTGATGGTAGTAGGATGCTCTAGAGCTCAGTTGTGATTTTTTTGTTGTTGTTGTTGTCGCAGTATATGTGTGACATTTCAGATTTTTATTTTTAATAAATTTACACAAGATTCCAAAAAACACCTTTTGCTTAGTCATTATAGAATATTGTGTGTTTAGTGAGAGGTGAGGTGTTTAAAAAGTATGAGGCATACCAAATGTGAACAAGTGAAAGGTAACACTCTCACACACTGATAAGTACATTCTCTCTCTCTCTCTCTCTCACTCTCTCGTTTTCTCACAGATTCGATCTGATTTTGGATAATATTGGTGGTGAAACAGAGAAATGGGCCCTTGGCTTGCTCAAAACCTGGTGTGGTGCAAAGTACGTTACCCTGGTAACGCCTTTCCTGCGCAATATAGACCAACTGGGCCTTGCCGATGGGATGATGAAGACAGGAGTCACCATAGCAACCAAGGCACTGAAGGTAACATCGGACTAAAGTCAGCTTAAAGCTTTTTCCATGAATGCAAATCATTTCCTTTTTAGGGAAGGATTGGCTGGTTTAATTATAAGGACTTGAGGCAGAGAGAGAGTGAACACTCTTGTTGTGGTGTATAGAGGCAGAGAGAGAGTGAACACTCTTGTTGTGGTGTATAGAGGCAGAGAGAGAGATCGGTAAACCACTTTTCTACCCCTTCCTCCTGAAGTGTAGCACTTTGCCACCCACTGTTATACCACAGATGTTCTTTCCGAGAAAACAGGGAAAAACATCTCTTTCCCCCCCCTCTTTGTTTTTTCGATGTTAATCACGCATTTCTTTGCCATTCACAAGTACAACATATTTTGATGAGACAATAGTGAGCTAAAGCTGTGGGCTAAAAACGTGCTAATTAAAATGAACCCACTTGGAAACAGTTTGCTTGTTTGCAGGTTCACAGTTAAATAAGAAACAAATCTAACTATTCACTTTGGGCATAATTATATGTGACGTGTACTCCTATAAAGAAGCAGTTTGAAAAAACGTGAGAGATTCTTTCTGATTTCAGAAAGTACAGTACAAAGTCTCAGTCTCAACATATGCAGTCAAATTCATCTCATTCATTAACATAATGAAGTATTGATTAGCTAAATCAGTGGACTGGATGACCGAACTTTTGCACTGTACTCTGTGTGTGTGTGCGCGTGTGTGTGCGTGCGTGTGCACCTATGGGCAATTTCACTTAAATGCCAAATCAGGATTGGAGCATCTTACAGTATTTGCATTACTTCTGTAGGGTATTTGTTCTTATGTACAATGGAAAAACTCACAGTTTGTATTTACTATATTAAAAATACACACCTCAGAGTATGAGATTCAGAGCTTTTATTTATTTATTTATTTATTTATTTATTTTAAATACTTTGTCCATCCTTTATTTCTGATGACACACTCATTCCTCCTCAGCACGGAGGATACCAGGGTTTCACAACTTTCTGAAGATCTGTTTGACCATTCTTCAGAACATTTATGTCTTTCTGGAGATCTGTTCTACCATTCTTCAGAACATTTATGTCTTTCTGGAGATCTGTTCTACCATTCTACAGAACATTTATCTCTTTCTGGAGATCTGTTCTACCATTCTTCAGAACATTTATCTCTTTCTGGAGATCTGTTCTACCATTCTACAGAACATTTATCTCTTTCTGGAGATCTGTTCTACCATTCTACAGAACATTCATCTCTTTTCAGCTGCTCTTTGGTACAGGTGTTGTTGTGATCTGCCTTTCACTTATCATACTTGGGCAAGTGGTGATTTTTATTTTTTTCTTATGCTTTTTTTCCTGTGTTCGCTGTGGTAATCCTGACCAAGTTTCCGCCACACATGCTAAACCCCGTCTGAGCTGAACACATTTATCCTGGACTCATCTGAACAAAGAATATGCTCCAAATTTTCATCAGACCTCTTACCATATTCATGTCTCATACAAAATTAAAACTTGCACTTTTGTTTTGAAGAGTAAGCAATGTTCTGTTTTATTTTTGCCCCTTGGATTCTGTCCACACAGATTGATTGTATGCCGTGTTCTTCGTCTCAGCTGTCAGAGGAACCCCTGTGCCAAGTCTGAAGTACTTTCCCTTCTGTGTATCAGAGCTAGATTGTGCAGAGCACTGTCTATGGTGTCATTTTACGAGGACGGCCCCTGCGGTTTCGTTAGGGCTTTTTCTGCACCTCCTGATTAGTTGGTGTTGGGTCTTGTGTAGTTGGTGATGCGTCTTGTGTTCTGCTATTCACAGGTCATTTTAATAACTGCATTTTTGCAGTTAGACTAGTCGGAAACACGAGTCCTCGATTTTTGCTTCAGTGCTCAGGGTTCTTCTAACTTGTGTGTCAGTGATCACAATTGCAACAGACCACAAAGTTCCAAAACAACTGCCATTTAAAATGATTGTTACAAAAACTCATTAATCAAATTTGTGAAGGTTAAACCCCATGAAAACTGAGGTTTGACTCTATTCTTGTATTTATTACAAGAATTTCCAGAAAAAAAAATATCAGGGTTAATGGTGTTGGGTTTTGTTCAACTCCGGTGATTCGGAAATGTTTTGTGGGCGGAAAGACATCCTGGGGAAGACGAGAAAGGCATAACTGAGTGTCCCTCTGGGGCTGCCCCAGGTGCACTGAAATCTCACTCTGCACGCACTTAGCAGCCTTTTATTTGACTGTAGTTTTTGTGTAGCATGTGTGTCTGTCTCAATGTCTGTCTGAAATAGGTACGCTGTCTGTCATTCAGCAAATACTGGAACATTTGTCACAATTTTAGTAAATGGACTTCAACTAACATCAGAGCCACTTTCATGAAGCGTATCAAAACCGTGCCCCCAATGACCAGATCCATGACATCGATGAAGTTAAAATAAAAATTCAACAGTTTTACCCAAATGCGAAATACAGATGTGAACAGTGTATTACACCATATTGTGAAGTCCTGTAACTCGAGCTGAACTGGCACTCTAGTGCTTTATTTGATGCTGTCGTGTGTTATTTATGCTCTCCACTTGGATCCAGTGTCGTGGATTTAACCTGCATCCCTGCAGCATCTACATAGACGTTTCCCTTTATTTATGTCAAAATGTTTTGTGCCTCTTGATGAGCCAGAAACCTCGAGGAGTTCTCGTTTCAAGAGGCGTTGTTATAAACTTTGGGTTAACCTTACAGCTCAGAAAAGGTCTGTTGAATGAATTCTACATATGTAAGCATATTTGAATACCAAAATACTGTTTGTGTTCTTAAGGACATCCCCACAGATCTGCTTCATTTCAATTGTTTTCCATTAACAGGGAAATGAATGGTCAGAATAGTCTCTGCACTACCTATAACATACAAACATTAAACATGTAGGAATGGAAGGTTGACCCATTAACTTGATAAGCAAGTTAAACAAATCGTAACTGAAGACCTCATAGCCAACTGTCTCCTGATCACACCTACACACTCCACCTGATACTACTTGATTCACTTCCTCTGTTTTGTGTGGGGGTCGTCACTCGGAGACGGTGAGTTTCACTGAGTGAAGAGACAATGCATGAATAGAAAAGGGTAAAATGGAACGTGGGTGAACTGAAGTGGCTTCACCTTACACACACTCTCTCTCTCTCTCTCTCTCTCTCTCTCTCTCTCTCACACACACACACACACACACACACACACACACACACACACACACACACACTCATTTTGGAGCTTTGAACATAGGGCGAGACCAGGATCTTGTAGATGGGGGGGGCTCATATTTGAACACATTTGGTCTCTCTCCCTCAGCATCTGACTAAAGGCGTCCACTATCGCTGGGGATTCTTCGCTCCAAGTGGTTGTGCGCTGGATGACATCTGCGAAATGGTGGACCAGGGAAAGGTAATAGTTCAGGTGTCACCATGTAAGAAACACACTGAGCGACTCCTGAAAACACTGATTTGTTCTCCCTGCTACAGAGGCTGTACTGTTTCTCTCAGGTCTGATGGGAACATGGGCATTCGCTCGGTGGCCTTAGTTACATGTTTTAGTCAGTCTTCACATTCAAAAAGAGACTGACCCTCTACAGAGACTATGTAGGCATTTTGAGTCCGTTGTGCATGTATGGAGCTGAGTAATGACTGTCGGAATGTTCTAATCCTGCCACTAGCCCTTCAAATCACTCTCTCTTTTGTTCTGACTCATTTTGTCCATTCCGATTTCCACAACAGTGGTGGAATTCTGCCTGCATCAGGATGTTGTCACGATGGAACTAGAGCAGCATCATCAACAAGGGAAACCATAACAATGGACCAGTCTGATGACGCTGAGTTCATTGCTATCTGCCCTTACTGTGTTTTGGAGTGCAGGGAGAATTCCCTCCTCTCCTCTCAGTCTTCCTGCCTTCTAAATGTGTTGTCTGTGCTAGGTTTGGTTAAGAAGAATATGAAATTGTTCTTGAAGAGTTAACCGTGTCCATTTTGAGAACAAAAAGTGAATGGATATGTCATATGTAGGCTTGCAGGAGTTAACAGGATGGTTTTTTAAAACCATACATGCATCAGTTCTCTTTTTCTGTCTATACCTGTTTTTCTGCTTTGGATTTCCTTTTGCTCTCCACTGTTCTCACAGTTGTCTCTCTGTCTCAGATCCGGCCAGTCGTGCAGGAGCAGTTCTCCTTCTCTCAGGTGCCTCAAGCCTTTCAGAAAGTCGAGGGTGGACACTCCCGTGGCAAAACCGTAGTTACTGTTACCATGGAGCAAGGAGAGTAACCATGGCAATGGGGGAGAACAATTTGGTTAACTCACTGATGGAATCAAGTTATTCATCACCTTGGAAACAAGAGGACTGGGCAGTAAATGCCTAGCTTGCGGCTAAACTGACATTTATAATTATCCCAAGAAAACACTCAAACCTTGGACTGTATGGCCTGCTGTTTGCAGAAGCAGTTTTAACACCATGTATACTATCTTAGAGACTTGTCCAAAATATACTGAGAAGAAAATAAACAAATGAACAGAAAGTGCAAGGTCGTCATTTTTCTAGCTTCCACAATTGAAAGTGAATTGATTTCTTGTTCACGGTGCCGGTTGCTATTGGCAATGGCCACCTTCCCGGTCCGAGTGGAATCGCTGACAAATCCATAAATATGGGTGGGGAAACGGTGGACTCCTTTTCTGAACTATTAATCACTTTGTAGCAAACATTTGGAAAAGCTCTAGTCCAATATTCTCATTAGACTGAAAGTGTGGTCTGTGTGGTTCATCACACAAAGACTGTTTGGACTCGGGTTATAGAGTTCTAGAACCTCACCTCACCCCTTTAAGATCGGCCCCACTCATGCCTTCTTGTTTATGTTGTTGCCAATACTTAACTGAATTGTCTTTTTATTTTCTTTGACTGCTTATTGGGTTGTAAAGACTTTGTCCTATGACTTAGTAAGTATTTATTAGGAGATGAATTGTAAATATATTAGCAGTGATTACAGCTACTCCCGTCGTTTATGCAGTTTTTTTCTCAATTGGCATTTTCTGAATGGCCCTACTTTTGTATAACATGAGTTGGAAAATGAGAGAAAATAAAACATTTTATTCATAATAAAATGTAACAGTGATCTTTACAGCTTTAGAAATATACAGCAGACAAGTCCTTTGTAAGTACTAAAGTAAAAACATGGCAAGAACAGCTAAATGATCTAAGGCACTTTTATAAAGGAAACGGTACAGAAACCAAGTTCGTGGTTAGTGGCTTTTTGATACATACCATATTTTAACACATTTTGGGGAGTGTAAATAACTGCTTGGAGTAAATGGTAGATGAGAAATTGTTCATTTAGGTGTGTTTTGCAGTAGAGCCTCAACTATGCCATACAAGCGCACATATATTAGGTGGTCTTGGAGTGCCACCAGTGGTCATCTTGAGGTATTACAGATATGACCTTTGCTGCAGGACTCTTTACGTACAAAAGAAAAAGAAGATATTGTTTACAGAACTCTCCAACTTATAAAACATTCATGCTATAACTAGCAAAGTCTCTTTGGAAAACATCTGTACTTCTGCAAGGATCTCCATATAGCTCCTGGACTAGAAGATGCTTTGATACTCTGGTCTGCAGGACCTTTGTTAACCTCAGTCCAGTTAAGAATGTGGCTAGTTGTGCTGGTGTTTTTCCCTCAGTCTTCAAGCCTTTTGTGGAGAAGTTCACGGCCCCCTACCCGAAGGGCTTGAGCGTGTTCTGCATGGAAGGGTTTGTCCTCTCAGCGTGACCACTGGATCTGAGGCCAAGCAGCTGTATCAGAGTGTTTCCACTGTCCACCTCTGGTTGGTCTTCATCCCATCAAATGTGTTCACAATCACCTGGTTTTTATCATACTGTAGACCACCTGGAAAGGATGATCAGATTACATTAGGCTACATTTAATAAGATAATATATATCATATCATGAGCGGGAAAAGTATATCCATACTTTTGTGCAACAAAAATACATGTTATTTGTGCATGATGTAAACATTTAAAAGCCATTACCAATTGTTGCCACAAGATGGCGTGCTTGGTTAGTATTTTGTACTAGTCTCAATTTCTAAGTCTGCCAAATTTGGAAGAACAACAACAACAACAACAACAACTAAGCTCTTTGGTGTGTCTGAAAAGATAATATAATTAACTGTAGACACACACACACACACGTAAGGAGTGGATGTCATATCTTTAACTGCTGTCTTTTCAATTGCTCTTTTCTACCTCCTGCAAGCAATGAACCAGAAAGCAGATCTTTTAGGGCTTACATATCCTCTAAATGCTCTCAAAGGAATGAAGGAGAGGACTGAGATGGCTTTCAGAGCAAGGAAACGATTTACTGTGGTGCATAATATCTGCTCCTCTGAATTCTCCAACTCGAATCTGATTGGTTCCATTTAAAAGACATGGCAGGAGCGACGTTTCTACAAAATGTTTGCTTCCCCAAACTTTATTTTGTTCAGTGATTCATATCGATCTAATAATTGGCTGATTTGAGTGTTCATGTTGTTCATGTTTGTGCATGCACAGATGAGGCACGTCCTTCCTGTTTCACGTGTTTTGGGAGCAGGCAAACGGTCACTGCAACGTGTTCCATGATACAACAGAACCGTACACACAACGGTGTGTGATTAAAATGGCGCCCTTGTGTCTCAGCAGATCTGTTAAAGGCCAGTGATGATGCAGACATGCAGCAGGTCATCAGAAAGTGGTGATGTCACACGAAAATGACAACAAAACGAACGACGTCACAATGCATAAGCCTCCACATTCGCTCCTTGTCTCCTCAGTGGGAGGAGCTAAGGAGGCAGGGAAAGGGAATGATGTGGAATGTGGATGAACAATTAAAGTTATGAGATCCGCCCTCTATCACACCACCCTGGACATGCTTGGATTCCCTGGACACATGTCAGGGCATGTCCCTTCTCTGATTCTCTGCACATGCCTGTGTGTGCGAGTGTGTGTGTTAATCTCAGTCACAGACACAACCCGATGTGTTAAAAGTTGATGATCCTGCGGTCACTATCATGTGTTTGGTTTCCAATGCCCAGATCAGGCATCAGATCCTGCCTAGAGACTCTCTCTCTCTATACACACACTCTCTCTCTCTCTCTCTAACACACACACCTTTGACCTCTAGCACCAGGTCAGGCTTGAGGTTGGAGCGAATGTGGCCGTCTGCTGTGATGTTCCAGGACAGACATTCATTGCTGGACTGAGGAGAAAGAATCAGACGACTGCCTGCCAACAGCATTGGACCCGTCGCCAGGCAACAGTCCAACATCTACGCACAAGAGAGAGAAAAGAGAGCGGTCAGCCATGCACTCACGAGGACACGCGCACACACACACACACACACACACACACAGTCCTCAAAGCTTACGGCAGTGTATGTTGTGATCCAGACAGTCTCGCCCCTTTAACCAGATTTACCTTTGTGAAAACGTTTTCTGGATCATAGAAGACCTGTCTCATAAATCACCTCTGAAACATGAGTTTTATGAGTACAGGGACACTGTAAAGGACACACTGTACAAGCAGGTCTGTAAGGGACAGTAACACTACAGAACAATTCACAAAACCTAGGGATTTAAACTGCACTGCTTTAGGCATTTGGTTTGTGTGTGTAAAGAATCGGCTCACTTATCAATGCCATGGTCTCTAGAGTAGGACTGGACGACATGGATTTAAAAATTCGATATTCACTATATTGTCCAGCCCTATTCTGGTCCCCCTTCCTTCCAGAAAGTCAGACACTGGTGTCATAAAAGATTCACATTATTTTCTTTGTCTGTCATATCACCTGCAGGTGCGCCAGGCATTTCCTTCAAATGAAAGGAGATGAACAGGTGGGATTTATTGCCTTTTACCTGTCTGTGCTTGTTTGCTGTAACCCACACCGCTGCATAAAATCTGACAGAATGAGGTGCCTACTGATCATTCAAAATTACAAATAATTGTACTGACCTACACACACACACACACACACACACTCTCGTACCTTGCACTGCAGTTGTCCGTTGTTGTACAGCCAGACCTGGTCGTCTCCTCCACTCTCCTCCTGCACCTGCACCCTGAGCAGTTTAATGTCGTCCAGCGGCCCAGAGACCGACATCACACACCCCGTCTCCGCGCTGCGCAAGCGTATATATGTGGGCTTCTGCTGACACACACACACAAACACACAGTCAAATCTGTATGAAGCAGTTTCAGTCAATCCCATAGGTTTTGATTACGGGGGGGGGGGACTGCATGCTTCCTTGTAGCTGCTGCAAAGAAACAACAGTTCCCAGCAGAACTAACCCCAAGGTTATTTTAACCGTTTAAATTGGCGTGACAGTAAATATTCCGCCATATTCTGCAGACGTTTTCTCAAGCACAGAAGTGCTTGAGGAAGCATTTATACTAGAGTTCTACACAGCTGTCAGACCACATCTGCAGGAACATCTGCAGTACCATGTATGTGTACACTGTAAGGTATCTGCAGTACCGTGTGTGTGTACACTGTAAGGTATCTGCAGTACCGTGTGTGTGTACACTGAAGGTATCCTTTGGCACTTTCACACTCAGACTCATTGATTGCACACGTGTGTGTTCTCCACACCCGCAGGGACCTTCAGATCCTGCTCGTACAAGTTTGTCAGGTTCCTCCCTCTTGATGATGCACACAAAAGGTATTGGAGTGTTTCTAGCACCCCCTTGTGGAGATTTGTATGGCTAAAGCTGATCAGTATTGCCATGAGTGAGTGAGTTCCCATTCAGGCCCTTATATATTCGCCTCTAAAAAAATCCCAGACATTAATGTGATGGCGTTATGTTCCGATTTTTCCACAGCATGGATATTCAGAAACAGCCCCGTTGATGAGACGTATTTAACATGAACGCAACCAGCTGCAACTGACGATTGCAATCAGAGCGAATGCAAACCTGACTGGACACTGAGTGAGAATGGAAATGCAGACTGGAGTGTGACTGAAGCAGACTGGAGTGTGGCTGAAGCAGACCTGAAACAGTGAAAAATGACGAGCACCAAAGAGAGGGTCTACTTCCATTTGGAAACAAACACTTCCTACCTGTTGTAATGGACGGAGAGATCCAAGTTGTTGCCAGCCAGTGAATTTCTTCCAGTCACCAATTTCACTGGGCTGGAGTAAGATCTGACGACCATGGAAGTTCTTTCGTTCGTACAGCACCCATCTGCGCATACACACACACACACACACACACACACACACACACACACACACACACACACACACACACACACACACACAGTTACTCACACAGTGTTATGGAGGCTGTGAAACAGGCTCCAGTCCCAGCTTTGGTCTAGTCCTGATTGCTACACTGTTTTCCTGCAGCCCTGACTGAACTCCGCTGATTATAAATCCCTGTTATCTGAACCAGGTCTGCTAGCACAGGGAAAACAGCACATGGGAATGTGAATGTGAAACATAAGCACACACCAGCCATGTGCTGATGCCAGTGTGATCTCCACACTGCTGCTAGGATAACAGACCCAGAGCGACCCTCAGTCTGCTCAAACCTTCAGTGCAGCTGAGGGCACAGGGCATGAGAACCTGACCCCAGAGCCAAGTGATGTGAGCTCTGTCACAGCAGATCGCTCACATGCACGCACGCACTCCAGCTGTCTTTAGAGACATTTCTCTCCAAGCCGCGTGGACTGATCTTGGAACCTGAGTCGAGAAGTATTGCACAGTGCAAATGTATTTCAGGTGAGGTTGCTAATTAAATAAAAATGAAAGAAGAAGAAGAAAAAAAAGACAAAATAAAAACCGGATTTTCAACTAACTGGTTTCTAATGAGTTAACGATGACTCAATGACTCAAACTGACAGCTAATGGATGCACATAATGAATTTACCGCACATCATTTTCCAATAAAGAACTTTGTGCATTAAGAAAGCACTCACATTCCTCCGTTCACCAATAGGGATTGGACTCGCCCATCCATCCCAGTCACTGATAGGCTGGTGGCGGCGCCCGTCATAACTACTTTACGGCCCCTGAAGCTCGGCTTACAGAACAGTGTGATGGAGGGAAGAGAAAACTCCTAGACAAAGGGAAAAGTAACCAGAATAGAAAAACAGATGCCCGAGTGAATCAGAGCAGTGGTTTCTAGGTTTATTATGACCAACAATCACATGTATCCTTTTACAAAGACCATATTTGGTAGAACAGTAAACCCTCTATGTAGGCCTGTGACTCAACAGATGTTTATCTTTCCTCTTTCTCTCTTGTTCCATCACCCCCCACCCCCCAGTCCCTCTCTTTCAATCTCCACCCCTCTCCTTCCCGCTCTCACTCAGACCCCGCCTCTCCACTCACGTGTCCTACTGTATGCAGAGAGCGGATGGTACACTCTGGTGTGAGGAAGCCCATGGCTTCAGGCTCACAGTATTCTCCTTCCTCCAGCATGTACATGTTTTCAGTGAACTGAGGCCCCTCGAATGCCAACCAGCTGAAATGTGCCATAGACACACACACACACACACACACACAGGCGCACACAGAAACACACGAGCACAGAAACGCGCACACACACACAGCCCGTGAGTTTCGCGCTGCATCTGTTTCCATGGTTATACTAAGCAAAACATGACTCATTCTTTCAGAGCATCAGAGAGATTTTCACGATGTTAATAAACCACTGCTGATTCACTCCGAAGGCTTTTCATATTCATATGCTGACACTCATGAGATCCAATAACACAAATAAAACATCTGGTTTGTTGCAACTGCATTCTGTTTGTGCACCACAGCAGTCAAGAGGTACTCAAACACAACCACATCTGTAGTTTTTTAAAAATCTTTTTTTCTTTTCACTGTGTCTTTAGAACCACTAAACAGCTCTGCACATAACAGGCTGAGACTGAGTCCAGTTCTGTTTTCTGGGACATGATACTCACTTTCCAGCGATGACCTTACAGGACAGGGGGCGGAAGCTGTCTGGCAGAAGCGGCATGCTCTCCTCGAGATCTTTACACTCTCCTTGGAAGCCTGGCTCAGAGAACAACTGAATCTAGAATCATGAAGAAACAAGAAATGACAGTTACAGCATAATTCATCCATTAATCATAATTAATTCATTAGTCATAATTCATTCATTAGTCATAATTCATTCATTAGTCATAATTCATTCATTAGTCATAGCTCATCTGACATATAACATGCAAACATATAAATAAGCAGTTATTTATTAATTATAACTGAATAATTATTTTAATTAATCTGTACATAGCAGTGCATGTGACGGACAAAATATTCCATGATGCTTTTCAATATTTCAACCATATATACCCAAATCAATGCAAACTCACCTTAAACCTGGGCAGCCCTCCTGTCTGTTCCTGTGGAGGGGGGGGGGGGGGTGTAAAAATCCTTACTTTCAAAGACAAACACTTTTCAAATCAAACAGCACAGTACATTATAACCTTCCTATTCTTCTCTTGTTACTGGTACTGAGTTGTTCCTTACAGTTCATCTTACAAGCCTCAAATCTCATGTTTTATACAAAAAATTCCAGAAGTTCCTAAAGAACATTGATTACCAGAATCACTGGTTGGAGAGAGGAGATCTTGCTGTTACAAGCGCCCCAGTCATCCGGGCTTCCGTAGAGGCCTTTCTCCAAGACGTACACTTCACCAGCAAACGCTGCATTCTCAAAGGCCACCCATCTGTTCGAGATTAGAGACACAAACACACGTTGGTCTGAGACACTATGAACAAAAAAAAAAAACAGTCAGACTGTGAGAGAAATTGATCTAATATAAAAATCTTTCTCATAATATGCTGCTGAGATATTTTAATATGCCTGTTGACTCACTTTGAGACAAAGCACAGTAAACCCCTAATTAAGTTATAAAGCACTTTAGTCAGGTTATAAAGTAATTAAGTATGGAATCTTTCCATCTCACAAACACCAGCTAAACCTCTGTTTAGTCAGCGAACCAGTGAACACCCTCTTCTGTCTCAGTACATTGTGCTCCTGGCAAACGATCACTTACTCTTTCGCAAACAATTGCCTGCCATTACTGGCCCTGCATTATGACAACCACACTTTCCCTCTCATTTCTCTCGACCAATCACCTTTAAGCTTTTCCCTGAGAGCAAAACGGATCTGGCATGACACACAAAGTACCAACTGGGTAGTGGCATTATTACAGACCACAGAGAAGACATGTTACTCAGTAGAAATGGTCCTGCACATCCCACTTTCGAGTGAGAGCCTGCTTGTGTTTACAGTATATTTAGTTGTGTGTGTGTGTGTGTGATTCACATCATGCAATATGTGTGTAGATTGTACAGCTTGTGTTTTTTTCCCTAACATGTGCATGAATCCAAGACTGGAGGACGGGTGGGTGTGTGTGTGATTCAAACATGAAACATCACAGGCCACGTGTCTGTTCTTGTTTGCACCTCAGAAAGGCGGGTTATGCTGTGTAAACGCGTGTGTGTGTGGGTGGGTGTCAGACGTGCTGTTGTCTCTTTAAACATTAACCTGATTGAGGAAATGGATGGCGTGTGCTGTAGGATATCTGATACCATCACACAGTGTGTGTGGAGCAATGGATACGCCCCACTACACCAGGTCAGAGGTCATGGCCCCGCCCTGTCTGTCCCAGGTTCCCCATAAAGTTGTTCCCACGGCAGGAAAAGAACAATGCCAGGCTGCTTTAGAGAATCACACGCTGGGTAGCGATACAGTACATAAAAAAGAGAGCGGCTTGTGTATCGGAAAACCCTACTTGAGGGGAAAAAAGCTTCTTTCTAAAGCAATTTCCTGAACGTTTACGAGGTCCATCCTGTTGTGCTCACCACTGGCTGTACAGGACAGAAATAGTCCTGTACTAATCACTGCAGGCAGTTACAAACACCAGCACTTACACTCCTGAATGGACGAATGACAGAATGATGGAGGAATGACAGAATGATAAAATGACGGAATGACGGAATGCTTTCCAGTGGGCAAGGAGAGGGAAACTGAAGAACAATGAATGTATAAAAAACTATACCTGAAAACACCACTATAAACAGAATTTAAACACTGGTTGTTTAAATATTAGATAACAGATAAATTCTCGCATTCATGTTCCATCCACTCAATGAGTGGTAACCGTTTCGGAAAGAGACGCTGGCAGTGAGTGTTTGCATGGTGACGGGGGAGATGGAGCTGCACAGCCAGTCAGGGCAGATACATCGGCTGCTCTGAGATGACTCCACCCAGCTCCACCCACTGCAGAGTTTTGCTAGAACGTGCAGCAGAAAACCAGCAGCAGCAACTGGGACACGGGACGAGTCACGGGAGCAAACGATGAAACAGCAGGGAAAAAAAACAGATCGGCCATTTTACAGGGTGTTGATTTAAATGTCTGGTTTAAAAAGTGCTTAAGAAACTCAAGGCCGACAAGACTGATGAGGGTCGGCGAGAGAAAGATTAGAGAGACAGATCAATACAGACACTCACATTCCAGACAGGACTTCTGCTGACTGGGCCTTGGTCCCGTACTCAGTATCCTGCATAGCTATAACATGGCCGACGAGATCCACACTCACGCTCCTCTCAGCAAAGTTCCTCTCAGAGAAGAGCTTTAGGTTTGGAGACACAAACTCCTGCCAGACAAAAATTTCTTTTTGGTTCATCTGATTTGTGTTCATCATATATTTACAATCTTAATCACATATTCAAGTCAAATTTCTACAAAAAATGGTCCAGTTCTTCAGTATTCCTGTGCTCACACATTTATATCATCTCTGTATCAAACTAGTCATCCTTTAACTCTATGCAGACTTTTATTTAGATGTGCAAAAGTCCATTTTCTTGTTCACATGTAATTCCACTATATTTAGGGCTGAAGGTAATGTAATGATTTGACTGAGCTGTGTGTGGAAGGAGCTAGAGCACTTACAGTGTGTATGGGGCGAATGGAACATAGCTGTTCCCCAGATCCTGACCAATCGGAGCAGTCGACATACTCGCCCTCCTCCAGCACATACTGACGGCCCTCGAAGCATGGCTCAGAGTAGCCCACCCAGCTGTGTGGGAAACACACACACACACACACAGAATCATCACTCCTCTGCAGGGAGGAGGCCCAAAGCCAATCGGTTGTCCTGGAGCAAGAACACAGCGAACTGCAATGCAGGGGGCCACTGGTCTGCAGCAGGGAAATCCTGCTCTACTGCTACCAGGAAACCTCTGTTGTATGTACAAATACCATAGACAGAGAGCAGGGAGGCAAACCTCTGAAAGTGCTAACATTAAGATAAATCGCCTCACTAAGAGAAATCACATTAACCCATCATTCCTTAGGGCAAATCACATTAGCATAACCCTCATTATGGCAAACATTCTGATGGTTATGAATAACTTGCTCACAGGCCACTCAGGATCTTCAGAGAGCCCACGGAGGTGAGATTCTTCGTGTGGGCAGCTGATCTGGGGTCTGTGTTCTCGTTCCTGTTCTCAACCTCACTCTCCTTGAGCTCCTTTTCTCCCTCTACCTCTGTAATCTCACAAACGTCCCTGTCAATCTGCATGCACGTGCCCTGGAACATCGGCTCCTCATACAACACTGCCTGTTAGGGGAGAGAGAGGGAGAGAGAGCGAGAGAAAGAGAGAGAGAAACATCATTGACAGTGGTAACTCTGACAGTGGTAACTGAGCACGCTGGTTTAGCGTGGACTGACTGTGGTAAGAGGGCGCTGGTTTAGCGCGGCCCGTGCGTGTTTGGAATTCTCTGAATGCTGAGAATTCCCGTTTCCGAGCCACTACCCGCGCTGCTGCTCATTGAGATGTTAGCAACCACAGAGCAGGAGCAGAACACCTAGCATAACCAAGCAGGAGTCTGGAATACTGGCTGCTTTGTTTTTAGCAGCTGGGAGGAAGCTTTTCTCCCCACACCCAAACATGGCATATTCTCAACATATCAGAGGATACAGTGAATAAAGTTTCTGACTAAACTTTCTAGCAACATCTTAGGTTAGTTTTTAACCCAAGATCTGTCACAGATCCATGTGACTATTCAAAGTCATTTTGAACCATTTTTATCGATTCACTCTGAAATATTCCAACAACACAAATGACAGCTAATATTTTCAAATGGTGCAAATGAAAATTTGTAAACTTACAAAAAAATGGAGTTAGGTTTTCTTTTGACTCTACAATATAATGGCTAATGCCTGGACACTTTCTGCTTTCACAAGATCTGAAAAGAGCCTCTTTCCACCATGAAAGGCTTTAGTGATGAGAGGGTGAGATGAAATACAGACCCACTAAAGATGCCACAAGAAATGAACAAAGACACAAGCCAAGAGCAATTTTATCAGAAAACATAGGTTGTCTGGGCATGCCCAGTTACTGCCCAGTTCAGACATGTGACAGCACCTGCAGCAACAGACACATTTCTAGCTGAACGTTTACAGAATGCCTCATGAAGAATGCAAACCGCCGGAGATACTTCCGAACAAAGGAGCACCATCTGGTAAGACACCATTTCAGCATGGCGCTCTTCCACTGGGATCGCTCAGAGGAAAAGTTCACACTGCAAAATAAAGGCAGTTTGTGGCACGTTCAGGCCCGCGGGAATGTGAGGAGTGGAATTACCTTGGATTCGTGGGGATTCTCCACTTTTATCCCACCCTGAAATACAGAGGAGGGAAATTGAGAGGGAAAGCCTTTCAGTTTGGTGTTAAAAACTGTGTTCAGTTCAAATGTGTTGCTACAGTCAGTTAAAGAACAGGCGCACACACACACACACACACACACACACACGCAGTCCTCCCTGGTCAGAGTACAGAGACATGGGAGATCAGCAGAAGAATCTGTTTACCATTTTAAGGGGCCGTAGAGATCCAACGAAGGGGGCAGGAAACCCCCAGGATTCAGGGCAGGGGTACTCTCCTGCCTCCAACACAGCCAGCAAACCCTGGAAGCCGGGATCACTGAAAACTAGCCAACTACACACACACACAAACAAACTGGGTTAATATAGCACATGTTGTGATTTCAAAATGTACATTTCCTTATCAAACTTTTAAAATTTCAGTAGCAGATAAACACGTCACACTCAGAGTATAATGCTACTTGTGTACTGGAGCGCAAACAGGAAATCAGATCTGCAGACTAGACTCCGTTCCTGTCCACCTTCATTCTGAACAGGAGGAGCAAGTGCCAAGGTTCATGAAGGCTTAGGTAACAAGGACAAGTCTCAGACAACAAGCTCCTTGCTCCAGACACGCACTAGCAGGTCTACATTCCAGTGATAGAGAGAAAATAGCGCGCGCACACTCACACTCGCTGTGTATATTGCAATATATGTGTATTTTGCGACACAGATCCAAATGCCCAACAGCAATATAATAGTGTAATAAAAATCATTGAGGATGAGAAGCATGTTGATATCTCTCTGTACTCTTGTAACTCCAGTTCACCGTAACATCATGAACCCCACCCAAACCGGCACACACACTGCATGGTGTGTTCTCACACAGTCACGCCACTCCCAACCCCCCTCCTCCTCACAACCCCCACCCCTGCCCTGCCTAGTGAGCGCTGCATAAAGCCCTTCGTTGTGCTTCTGGAAGCCCGTGGGGAAGGTACAGGGATCACTCACACTCCAGAGTGGACTTTGATGGAGCCAGTGCTCTGGGGGATTCCAAACGCAGAGACCTCAAAGGTGTCATCGTGGAAGGACGACATGCGTCCCATTCCCTGAGGCTCTGCAAAGAGGTCTATCTTAGGCAAGCTGTAGTCCTGAGGGAGGCAGTGTGGGAGAGGACATCATTAATGTACATACTGTTAACAGTGCAGGTCTACAGTTTACATTTATTAACACATACTCACACACACACACATAGCAGGCAGTTTTTTTATTTAGAACTTTAGTTAGAACACTTATTTGTTATAAGGTTTGTTACAAAGTCAAAGCCCACTGACTTTAAAGTCTAGTAAATTCGTTCTGCAGTTCACTACACTTTCCCAATTCAATATCAACAGTAACTTATACGTTTCAAACACACTTTAGAGGTGCCAGAAAAATCTGGCTACGTTCGCTGAACTTGTGTACAAGTGTGAAATGTGCTGCGAAGCAGTCCTGTTCAGCCAATCAGCTGTGAGGCAGTCCTGTTCAGCCAATCAGCTGGCTTTCACATGGGTGCGAAACTCACTTTTCTCAAGAACCTGAACATTCCATCGGAGCTTGTTTGTGAAGCCATTCCAATGTCCCAGGGTACATACACAAACCAGCAACTATGGCAACTGCGCCTTTGCTGACCTTTACAGCCCAAACACAGTATTTGCCAAGTGTCGTAAATGTGAAATGCCCTTAACCTCAGCGCTCCCTTTCTCAGAGCAGTCAATGTGTTTAAATTTCACCTACACACTCCCTGGAGTGTGTTCATTCCTTTGGGATGCACTACTTTTCCCATTTGCCACTGGGTACCACTGGGTCTTCATCAGTACGTGAAAGCAACACTGTTCAAAACCTTCATCAACGTTCCTTGAAGCTTTAGTGTAAGGGATTTACAACTAACCCTCTAAGCCTGAGGTCTGACTGCCCTCCACAGCTCTTCCAGCTCCAGCATGCCCGACCCAGCTCATAAACGGGTCACACGCTGGATCTGTGCAATTCCTGCTTTAAGGAAATAAGCCTTGGCCAAGACACTCTTACCCTCACAGCCAGTCGAATAGAACCGATCACCATGGGCTTGGTTGGCAGTGGAATCCCATTTGGTCCCACTTCCTGACCAGGGTCAATCTCCGCCCACTCATTTGCCACTTCTATTGGCCCCTCCTCCAGAGCGATGGACCGCCCTTGGTATCCTGGCTTCTCATAAAGCACCCAGCTAGACAGGAAGGATAATGGTCGCACATTAGTGTAAGTGAGTAACAACACTGAGTCTCCATGGGTGACTGATGCTCAGTGCCATGACAGGACAAGTGCACTGTGCTGTATCACTCACTGGGCAAAACTCCCAACACTGTTTGGTAACATTGAAATGATTAGTCGCACTGGGCGAAAGCATCTGTCAAATGTGTAAATGTACTGGTTGAGCTAGGAAGAGGGATGTTCCTATTACATTCATTTACCCAGGCAAGAAATTTGCATTTTCATATTAGCTATAGATCAGTGCTGTTCACTTCCCATCCCAGAGAGCAGCACCAGCTCTGCTGTTTTGGTCTTTTCCTGCTTTAGCACAGCTAGTGCAAAAGTTATCAGCTAGTGAAAAAGGCCTTTGTGAGCTCATTCAGGGGCCCTTCATTAGAGAAAGTAAAGAGAATACATAGAGAATAAGAAAGAAATAAACAAACGCAATGTTAACAGCAATGGAAGAAAATTTAGTCTGGTTTTACTCAAGGAAACAATGACACAGGATTTATGCATGAGATCATCAATATCACCAGGCCCATAAATCTGACACTTTATATCTGTGACCTTTGCTCTAATATGTGTAACCTATTTTCTGTAATTTCTTAAAGATGAAATCTTGCATAAGAAAAGCTTGCTTTGCTCTAATCACTGTATGAATTGCTTCAATCTGTTGTCTGGTTTAGATAAACCAAAGCCCGTGTGGAAAGCATCTATGAGAAACTCAAACTCTCACCATCCTCTCATGGCCCTGAGAGAAATGATGGGGGAAAGTTGTAATGATGTGGCGTCCGCTATGTTCCTGAACACCTCGTATGCCTCTCCTCTAAACTCAGGTTGCTGGTAGATCACAAGCTGTAGATAATGATAACAATAAACATATATATATATATTAGATACAATTATTATCCCCCCCAAAAAACACATAAATAAATACATAAAAACATAATTCCTTTAAAATTACAACACATACCACTAACAAAATATAAATTCATCGGTACCTTTCCAGGGCGTTTGTGAAAACCTCTTATTGTCGTTATCTGTAAAGGAAGAACTTGTTTTATGTACTATGCAAAAATCAGAATAAACCAAATAGTTTTCAGGTTTAACTATGAAGTTAGAAATAACACTGGTACTTCTACCAAGGTCTTACTGCCTCTTTTAAATGCATGCCTACCACATAGCTATCAGTTTTGTAACATTTTCTTCTCACATGCCATCTTTAAAAGTTTTTTAAAGAGGTTTATTGCAAAACCACATACTAATGATGTAGCTGATTTTTCAAAACCGGAAAGCACACCTTAAAAGTGTTTTTGTACATGTCAAGAAAAACATCTAATGATCTGATGCTTGTCCCATAAACTACTGCCCAGAGGATCTACATTCCTCATGATTAAGGGTGCTTTAGAAATCTACGAACACCAAGGCACGACAGAGAAAGCAGCAACAATCAAAACAGAACTCAAAATAAAATTCATAAAAATAGACATTTCCTTATTAACCTCACTGAACACAAACATGATTGTTCTAAAACATAACTTTTATTTACACCTAAAAAAAAAAAAACGGTTCGGGCTCCCACTCACCTGTTTGCGTGTAGGTAAAGGTAGTTTGCTTTGAGGTGTTGGTGGTTTTGTCTCAGAGGATAGTGCCGGGAGCCCCGGTATCTTCGGAAGGTTCTTCAGCGCAGTATTCACTTCTGAAACACTGGAGCTCATGTCCACTTCCACTGCAGGTATTACAGAAGGTTTTTGTGGGCACTCAGAGCTAGCTGTACTCGCTTCCTTGTCTTTCTTGAGATACGTCTCCAGGAAATCAGGAAGTTTGACTTCAGAAAAGGTGGCAACGGGAGGAGAAGTGGACAGGCCCTTTACCAAATCACCAGATCCATCCATAAGTGATCCTTGACCTGTTAAGTTCTCTTCTGCCCGTCCTGACATGACAGGTTCACAAGGCATTACAGCACTCTTCTCCTCTGATTTTGGAACTTGCTGGGAAGGTCTAATGGTTGTTGTGGTGCCATTTGTAACTGTCTCAGACTCTGTCTGTGCTCTCCTCGTGGTCTTAGGGGTGCTCATGAGGGTTGACAGGATGGACATTCTCTCTAAGCGTGAAGAAATCATAACAGAACCTTCCGCTGTGTTGCAGTCGTCCCCATTTGAGTTGTCCTTTACAGACTTTTCTCCTTCATCCTTTTCCTTTCTCTGAGAAGAAAATGCTTTGTACAGTATACTGTCTTCAGCACCTATGCGTTTGGGGAGTGGTTTACTCCTCGTCTCGTCGTTCTTCTTCTTGATCAACATGGCTGGAGATGGATCTTTTGGGCCTTTGTTCTTTCGCATCCCAAATTTAAACTCCCCAGGATCAAAGGTCTTCTCAAAGTGATCTTCTTTAATCGAAGGTAAGGCAAAAGAAGGTGTCAGCATCTTGTTTTGGCCATGCTTCTTTGGAGGGAGAGAGAAGGGAGAGCAGAGCTCTTTGATGTTGCGTATGAAGTCTTCTGAATCGTCACAGGTGTCCAGGAGGCTATCGTCGCTTGCTGAACAGTCCATCCTTCTCTCCATCTTACTTTGCTTCTTCTCAAATCCTTGATCCACATCTAGCCAACTAGACGGGGCCTCCTTAATCTTTGAGATGTTTCTGGATGACAGTGGAAGGTCCTGGGATGTAATATGTTGAGATTTACTAGTCAGTGGTGGCAGGTTTTTAGAATCAAATATTAACCCAGTGTTCCTACCCTGAGATTTTGTTAGACTGGCTTTATTAATCTGATTGGTTTTCAGGCTGTCTGTGGTGATTTTTTGCAGAACTTCACTCTGCTTCTCAGTGACCTGACCTGTATTTTTGGGTTGGTCAGCGTCCGTACGCAACACAGGCTTCCGATCAGAAATGAGGTTTCCATTTTGAAGACTTTCCTCTTTAGCAACAAACTCTATCTTTCTAACTGGCTTCTTCATACTCAAGTCATCCTTCATCAATTCAGCTTTTTTATCTGATGGCTTCTCTAATAATTTTGGTTCATCTTTGCTATGTCGAGCAGACACATCACGTTTTGTCTCTATATGAATTACTTCCCCTGCCTGACGCTCTGTGGCTATGGTCTTTGATGAGGTTTCTGTATTTACTGCAATATCACTAGCCACTTTTATCTTTTGTTTCTCACCCTCAGTTTCCTGAGAGGTCTTTGATATACTCTCCTGTATGACTGAAAAAGTTTCCTTTGGTGCATCAAACTGCTCGGTCATTTTAGTTTCAAGGTCTTTGGATTTCTTCAGGTCACCGTCTGCTGGCTTGAATGATATCTCATCTAATTTTCCAGGAGTGTCTTCAGCCATATCCTTAACAGCTCTTCCTGAAAGAGTTCTTTCATTGTAAGTATCTAGTTTTGCTTTGGGCTTATCAACTATGCCTTGGAGAGTGCTATCAGTTGAGGTGTCTGATTTTGTCATCTGAGAGTCATTTGCTTCTGGTGCTGGTTTAGAGTCACCACACCCAGACACTTCTACACCAGTCGCTTCAGAGAGAGCCTGTGTTGAGTTTTTGGTCAACCCAAGTTCAGGTACTTGGGATTTTAGGTTTGTGGTATGTTTAATGGTCTTACTCACGCGTTGCTGCTCTTCTGCCTTGTCCATTTTTGGTTCAGACATTAGAGTTGAAGTCTCCATATCTTCCATGTAATCTATGGTCTTTATATCTGTGCTCCTCAGTTCATCAAACTTGTTCACACTGTGTTCACATATCTCAGGTGGAGTCTTTAAAGCTGTAACATTGTCTGTGGTTTTATAACCTAGACTCTGGCACTCCTCAGGTTCATTCACCTTGGATTTAGATATTGGAGTTTTCAACTCAGAAGTATGATCTTTTGTTATCACACTCACACTCTGTATTTTATGTCCTTTCTCCACTTTCTGTTCAGATATTTCAGCGTAAGGCTTCAGTGCTGCAGTATGTTCCATGGTCCCTATAGACACACGCTGCTTTTCCACAACTTTATCCACTTTCTGTTCAGATACCTGGGGTGGAGTCTTCAAATCTACTCTGTGTTCGATACCCTTATTATCTCCAGTCACACTGTTTTCATTCATTTCCTGTTCAGATAAAGGTGAAGCCTTTAGAACAGCATGATCACCTGTGGTCTTACTGCTGACAGTCTGCTTCTCTTCAGGTTCACCTGTGTGTAGTGGAGTTTTCAAGTCAGCAGTGGGTTCAGTGCGCTTAACAGACACAGTCTGCTTTTCGTTAACTTCATCCACTTTCTGTTCAGATACCTGTGGGGGAGTCTTCATATCTGCTGTATGTTCAATTCTCCCTTCACCTCCACTCTTATTGTCTTCACTCAGTTCCTGTTTAGATGTTTTAAAAGACGTCCTGAGGTCTGTAGAATGATCTACTGTTTTCTTATCAATGGTTTGTGCTTTACTGTCTCTGTCCACCTTCAATTTGGACATATCAGATGAAGTTTTCACAATAGCATGGCCGTCTGTAGTCTTATTACTGACAGTCTGCTTCTCTTCAGGTTTACCTGTGTGTGATGGAGTTTTCAAGTCAGCAGTGTGTTCAGTGCTCTTAACAGACACAGTCTGCTTTTCCTTAACTTGATCCACTTTCTGTCTGGATATTTCAGGTGATGCCTTTACATCAGCAGTAGCTTCTGTGGTCTTATCCACAGTCTGCTTCTTTTCATGCTTACTTATTTCAGGTTCACATGTGCGTAGTGGAGTCTTCAAGGCAGCAGTGTGTTCAGTGCTCTTCACAGACACAGTCTGCTTTTCCTTCACTTTATCCACTTTCTGTTCAGATACCTGGATTGGAGTTTTCAAATCTACTTTGCTCGTATCTCCTCTACGTACACGGTCTTCACTCATTTCCTGTTCAGATGTTTTAACAGTCTTAAGGTCTACAGCATGATCTATAGTTTCCTTACCCATGCTTTGCATTTCATCGTCTTTATCCACCTTCAGTTTGGATATCTCAGATGAGGTCTTCAAAATATCAGCACCATTTTTGGTCTTATTACTGACAGTCTGCTTCTCTTCAGGTTCACATGTGTGTAGTGGAGTGATCAAGGTAGCAGTGGGTTCAGTGCTCTTTATAGACACACTCTGCTTTACTGTAACTTCATCCACCTTCTGTTCAGATATCTGTGGGGCAGTCTTCATATCTGCTTTATGTTCAATTCTCTTTTCACCTCCACTGACACTATTTTCACTCATTTCCTCTTTAGATGTTTTAAAAGACGTCCTGAGGCCTGCAGAATGATCTCTTGTTTTCTTATCAATGCTTTGTGTTTCATTGTCTCTGTCCACATTCTGTTTGGATACTTCAGGTGAAGCCTTTAGAACAGCAGGACCACCTGTGGTCTTATTAATGACAGTCTGCTTCTGTTCATGTTCCCATGTCTGTGGTGTCTGACTCTTGAAGTTAGCAGTAGGTTCAGGGACCTTTATAGACACACACTGCTGTTCTTTGGCTTCATCCACCGTCTGTTTGGGTACCTGTGCTGAGGTACATAAATCTACTGTGTGTTCCATGCTCTTATTATCTCTACTCACACTGTCTTCACTCATTTCCTGTTCAGATGTTTTAAGAGGAGTCTTGAGGTCTATTGTTTTCTTATCCATGTTTTGTGTTTCTTTGTCTCTATCCAACTTCTGTATGGATAACTCAGGTGAAACCTTTAGAACAGCATGATCACCTGTAGTCTTATTACTGACAGTCTGCTTCTCTTCAGGTTCACCTGTGTGTGATGGAGTTTTCAAGTCAGCAGTGGGTTCAGTGGTCTTAACAGACACAGTCTGCTTTTCCTTAACTTGATTCACTTTCTGTCTGGATATTTCAGGTGATGCCTTTACATCAGCAGTAGCTTCTGTGGTCTTATCCACAGTCTGCTTCTTTTCATGCTTACTTATTTCAGGTTCACATGTGCGTAGTGGAGTCTTCAAGGCAGCAGTGTGTTCAGTGCTCTTCACAGACACAGTCTGCTTTACCACCTTCTGTTTGGATTCCTCAAGTGAAGGCTTTACATCAGCAGGACCATATGTTGTAATATTATTCACAGTCTGCTTCTCTTCAGCTGCTCTTGTCTGTGGTGTCTTTATGGCAGCAGTGGGTTCAGTGTTCTTCATTGACACATTTTGCTTTTCGTTAACTTCATCCACTTTCTGTTCAGATACCTGTGGGGGAGACTTCATATCTGCTGTATATTCAATTCTCCCTTCACCTCCACTCATATTGTCTTCACTCATTTCCTGTTTAGATGTTTTAAAAGAAGTCCTGAGGTCTGCAGAATGATCTACTGGTTTCTTATCAATGGTTTGAGTTTTACTGTCTCTGTCCATTTTCTGTTTGGATATCTCAAATGAAGCCTTTACAACAGCAGGACCGTCTGTGTTCTTATTACAGACAGTCTGCAGTTCTTCAGGTTCACAAGTCTGTGGTGGACTCTTGAAGTCATCAGTAAGTTCAATGCTCTTCATAAACACTGTCTGTTTTCCCTTAACTTTATCCACCTTTAGTGTGGATGTCTTAGTTGATGACTTTACATCAGCAATATCACCTGTGGTCTCATTATCCACTGTCTGTTTCTCCTCATGTTCATGTGTCTGTTGTGGAGTTTTCAAGTCAGCAGTGTGTTCAGACACACTCGGCTTATCTTTGGCTTTATCCGTGTTCTGTCTGAATACCTGTGGTGGAGTCTTAATATCTCCTGTATGTTCAAGTCTCTTTTTACCTCCACTCTGTCTGGCTTCACTCAGTTTGAATGTTTTGTGAGGACTCTCTCGGCCTGCAGTTTGGTCTGTGGTCCTATTACCCACACTATCAGTTTTGTCCATTTTCAGTTCTGCAGTTTGCTCCACAGTCTTAGAACTAACATGTTCCATTTCCTGTTCAGATACTTGAGCTGAAGACTTAGTATCAGTAGTATGTTCTATGCACTTCATGCTCACAGGTTGCATGCATCCATATTTGTCCATTTCCTGGTCAGACGTCGGAGTTGGAGCCGTAGCATCTGTTTGAGAGGGAAACTGTGAGTTTGCCTCTTGTTCTACAGACATACTGATCTTCTGTGTGTCTGCAGCTGTGACCATGTCCTGTTCAGACGCTTGTGATGGAGTGTTTCGGTGAGCAGTACTCTCAGTGATCCTTACACCCATCCTCTGTTTCACTTCGTCACCCTTATCCACTTTTGGTTCTTTCACTGGTGATGAGGCTTTTTTGCATGCAGTACGCCTTACGGATCGAACGCTCACGCTCTGTCTCTCTCCGGCCTTGTCTTTTTTCTCGTCAGATTCTTGGGGCACAGCTTGTGGGCGCTCAATACACTCTATGGTTTCCGCACACACATTCCGCATCTCTCCTGCCACGTCTGTATGCTGTTCTGACACTCTAAAGGGAAACTGGGAGTGTGCAGTGTGCTCTCCACTCATTTTTTCCATCTCTCTTCTGGGTCTAGGTTTAGTGGGACTTCTCATACGTGGCGAGGGAATACTGCTGCGTGCCTTTGGAAAATCTCCTAGGTCTTTCATGGGCCTTTTTGCTTTAGGTTCTGGCGAGAGATTCACCACAGCATTACCAGTTGCCTGGTCACGTTCAACACATCTGCCTGGACTCACAGGACTATTGCATGAAGATGAATCATCTTTCTCCGGTCTGGCATCAGTTTGTGAGGTTTGCCTGGGTGAGTCATAGACATCATAGTGAACTTCTTCCTCTGAGGGTTGTTTTAAAACGCTGGGCAAAGTCAAATGAGGAAGCTTACTTCCTGTTGGTGATGTATCGGACTTTTGTTTTCTTGGACTCCTTGATCTGGTGATTCTGGTTTCAGATGTGACTTTCTGCTTCATGCTATTTTTCTCTGGTTGTTCTGTATCTGTAGGAGTGGAAGGCATGTTGACTGTTTCAGTTTTACCAAAAGGTTTAGAGCTTTTACTTACTGAATCTGTGAGTCTGAGCTTAGAGTCGGATGTCTTTCTCACCAAAGGTAATGACTGTTCTGAGACTTTCAGTAACTTACTCTTGGTTCCTGGAACTTTTTCAGTAGGACTATGCAGCTGCATTTTTGACTTTACACCTTCTTTGCTCAAGTCTTTAGATTCTTCTAAACCCACATTGTTAGTAGCAGATAATGAAGGCTGGTGACTTTTGTCCTCTGTGCTCGGGGATTTTGACAGCTTTCCTCTCCTTGGCTCCTGCTCTTTGGTGGGTGGAGTCTTTTGTGAGACTCCTGGAGTGGCCACACTAGCCTCGTTCCTAAAGGGTGATCTGGTTTCACTTTTACCAGCTGTTGGGGATGGCTGAGGCCTTGTAACAGTATTACGTGAGCTGTATGTGCCTCCTTCATTCAGTGTCATCTCATGTGACAGAGGTGGAGAAGACGGTGATGCTTCAGGTGATGTGCTTTTCTCTGATGCTTTCCTTGGCTTTGGCAAGACTTCAGGGGTAGTCTTCTTAGGAATTTTTGTTTTGTCAGAGGGCTTACTGAATGGAACAGGCTGCTCCCTAGTTGTAGGCGATTTACTTCCCTTGTACTCTGTGCCAGTTTGCACTGCCCTTCTTGTGTTTTCTTCCTTCGTGGCCTCAGTATAAGTCATGGCTCGAATCATGGCAGCTTTGGTCTTGGGGGCAACTGGCGGAGCCATGCTCTTTCCAGCAGTCCCTCCTCCGCCTGGACCACTACCTGATTTATCCACACGCCTGGACACTGTGACTGAGCTCTGCCTACTGTTAACCCCTGAATCCACAGTCCTGAGCTGACCTTTGAATCCAGGCATCTCTGTTGCTTCTTCCGTGTCTGCGATATTACTTGAAAGTTCTGAGGGTCCCTCTATACAGCCCTCAAGCTTCCATTTGGCGCTCGCTTTCTCCTTCACAGGCACATCACCACTTTCTTCTAGAAGGTCGGATGGCTGCTGGTTGATATGCTTGATTTCCACACTGACATTCTTGAGGTTTGGCCGACTGTGGGAAAACAAAAACAAAACCATCAGGACACAATGAGGCAGGTACGGATCAGATCTAGTGAGGATGTTGCTTTTTCCAAACACTTCTGTGCATGAAGCCGCTATCAAGAATGTGTAAAACCTTATCATCACCCGTCTAATGTGTTTTCCCACTTCACTTCTTAGATGCAAAAACATTTCATTAATAAATTGATTCTATAACACTGGAAATCAAAAGAGTCTCTTTTTTTGAACATAATATAAATAACAGAAATATAAATACTCTGAGCTTTTGAATATGTTTCCTTCCCTTCTCAAAACTTTGTTTATGACGTTTAAGTGGAAATAATACCTCATCTTCCTTAATTAAAATTTTATCTGAAATCCATCCCTACTGCCTTAAGCAAGAACGCAGCATCTGCTCAACAGTGTAACTGTGGTAACCAATGACATATCTTGGACCTAAATCACTACATTATTTGTCAAAGCTGAACTGACATTCAGTACTTAACTATAATCACACAAAATGTAATAAATGCATTGTTACATATTAGCCAGGGGCTTAAATTTGACAACAATACTTTACCCCTTCCCTGTGAATAAGGTCCGGGTGGTCAAATCTAAGTTCAATGTTCTAGCTCCATATATATATATAACAATACCTGGGGCAACATGTAAAAATAATAAAACTACAGAGCAGAACTGAGCGTGTCTAAACAGTTCATTTTAGTGCCAAGGAGGCTTTAACAGCAATTATTATGAACATTTAGCACCCCCTATATCGTGTGATGAGGTGTCCCATCACACTGCACCATTCAGTGAAACATTTACATGAACTTCTAGTTTAGATTATAAACTATGGTTGTATGTGGTTTAGGAATCGTTGCATGCTGTAGTACAGTAAGTTTTATATGGTTTAGGAATCGTTGTGTGCTGTAGTACAGTAAGTTTTATATGGTTTAGGAATCGTTGTGTGCTGTAGTACAGTAAGTTTTATGGGTACAGTGGGTCTCATGCCATAACCTTTTCTTATTCTTTTCTTGTGCCACATCAGATTCAGCAGACATTCATACATTTACCAAACTATCATTAAACAACAGCTCTGTTCCTATAAATATGCAGGTTTATGGCATCCATGAATTAGCATATCTCATGGTCCTTATGAATCCAAACACTTTGCCCCGCTGGTCCAGAAACGTCGCAGAAATGGGCAAATGTAACAAAAAGCAGCCTTCTTGCTTTCAGAGGTGAATAAATCATTATATCGAAATCAGTGGTGGAAGAGCTGCTGCAGGCAAAGCATAGGAAACAAAAAACACTTGGGCTGTTCACAGAGTCTGTACCAAGGTCTGTACCACCTCAGAAATGTGGAAGTGGTTTAACATATTCGATTTTTTCTTAAATCATATAACATGCTTAAAAAGACAGCAACTGTCAATATCAACAACATGAAGTGTAAAATGCCACTGATGAAGGCTTAATAGTCACTGTGTACAAAGTCAGTGGGCAGTGTGGTCATGTGCTACATCGTACTGTCGAAGAGGATCATATCAATGGTTACTGCTGCAAAGAGCCTGAGGCGGAACAACAGAGCACGTACTGCTATTAAACTGGCTAGCCACAACATCATTTAGGTTTATTGTTTAATTTTTATTTAAATTTTTAATATTACCCAAGCTAATCAAATAGATACAATCCATTGTCCATACCATGTATTTCTGTGGGTAGCAGTTATAGTATGACTTGCATTACGACATGCATGAGGTCCTGCATTGATACTTATTATGTATCAAAATAAATTATAGAATTCCCAAATGATGTTACTATCTCATCAATGGAATTCCTAAACAATTAAAATCCAATTCACACTAATCAGGGCACTATGTTCCACTGTTTGCTTTGAAAGGTCTTTTTCAGTCCTGTTCTTCCACTCATATGATCTATGAAAAGCCTTTAGGTTCATTGTTTTCTCCTTATACAGAAAAAGCTTGGGAAACAAGTGATCATATTGCACACAGTGGACTCTACAGGACCAGGGGAACAAAAGTATTACCACAAACACACACACACACAGAAGAGATCAGAACACCACACATCACAGGTGGACTCACATTCTCACTTCGGATTTCTGCTGTCCTCTGGATGTTACATCCAAGTTTGCTCCTTGTGTGGACTCTGGTTCCCCATGAAAACTCTCTGGGTGGACCCACACCTTCTTGGCAAAGAACTTCTCACTCTTTGACAGCTTGACACTCTTGCGCTTCTCAGCTGGACCGTCGTCTGAAACCAAACCCTTTTGCTCAGCACCCTCGCTGCTACGAGCCTCTGGAACGTCTGCGGTGGTCGTTGGCCCTTGCGCGATGCTGGGCATGGATCGTTTCACCTCTGATTCTATTTCTCTCTGAGAGAAGGGGGCAGCAGCGTTTTTGTAGCCCAATTTAGGAAGGCTCTCCGCAGGGCTTTCTAGCACAGGCGTTCCCAGAACAGGAGGGGTGTCGACTGGGCTCTCGCTCTCCTCCTCCAGGTGCGTCTCCACCCACATGGCTTTGTGTAGCTGCGCAGGGGAGGGCAAGACTGGGGAGGACAGCTCCTCAGGCTCAGGAGGTGAGGCCTTGGTTGGGCTGACGACCTCATGAGAGCTGTCGCTCAACTTACGTGAGCGCCTGCGACCCGAGTTTCTCCTCCCCATGACGTCGCTGTCGCCCTGCTCCGAGAAGCTCTCGAGGTTGCACTCGTTTCTCGACTGGGAGAGAGTCACCCCAGTAAGGGCGGTGTAATTCCCTATGCCTCCTAAGATGGGTTTTAAAACACACCTTTTAATATCTGTCTCCCCTGTGGTGGTTGGGGAAGTGGGTACAGATTTGGGCTTGATGGGAAGCTCAGCACATTTCAGCGTTGTCTGTGTGATCTGTCCCAAACAGTCACCCTGGGTCACGCTGGTCTCTTCCAGGAACACCTGGAGTTTCCTACTGGCCTCTATCACCAGATTCTGGATGTTGCAACTCTCTCCCGACTGCAGTTGGTTTGCCTGGTCCTCTCTATTCTCTGCTAGTTTCACCGGGTCTTCGACGTTTTCCAGTCGGGTTACCCGCCGTACCTCCACCTCCCTGACGCTCCCTCGCCCGCTGCTGTCACTGTCAGCAAAAGGCAGGTCTCCTCCGTCCTCGCCCAGAGAGCCAACGCTGGGACTCTCGTGGAGACCGAACTCTGAGTCGAACACGCCTTCTCTGTTTAGGTCACCAGGTGACACTGACTGGCTCAGGTTCACAGGTTCCAGAAGACTGGAGGGGCAGTCCGCTCCGAGCACATTTTCATCCGTTTCTTCAGAACCTGCTGTGCTCTTTCGTTTTCGTGAGAAGAATGTTGCAACGCGGTTCAGCACGCTATCCGAATTCTGTGGTGCAGAAGAGAAGAAAAACAGAAACAAGATGGATTATGGAATGTTCTCTTATATTAGATTGGTGCCATACTTGAAATGCATCCAAACTGTCAAGTTTCAAATATTTGTTCAATGCGTGTGCCACGTTTCAGCAAAGACCAAGACATTCAGCTTTCAGCCAAAGAGGAAACAGAAAGTTAAGCAAAAATATGTATATAGTAAAACCTTTACTTTCAGAGAAAAACGTCCTTCTGTTTCGTGTTTCCCCTAACGTGATACTGCAGAAAAAAACTTTCCAAGTTAATGTAATCAAACTCTCGAGACGACTCCCCAGCGAAGAAGGAGTTATCCTCATTCAAATATGTGGTGGCGAACTAACGTTTATAATCCAGTTAACGGCTGATGTAGTTCGCGGGCATGCCAGTATGTAGTTAGGAGAACGGCTTAGTAAATAATCATTAATGAATCATAAAACTAACGAACGTCTAAATAACGATAAACACTTTTACAAAGTTTGCTTGAAATCTAAAGCTGTTAGTGTCCAATTATAGGTCCAAAATCAACGCGTTAGCAAGCATTCAAGTGCCATACATAAATATACGCGCGAACCTAACATATCAAATTTTAAATATTTGCATCACTACAACGTTACTGGTCAGAATGTAAACTTCGCGATGCCACGCTGGCAAGCACATAAATTACAGCCAGCCTAATAAATGTAAATCCGACAGAAAACTATGTGAAGTATGCAAAAAAAAGAAGAATATACTCTTACGTGCGCAGGCCTACCTGATATCCGTTGTTCACATGAATTATTGACTATGTTTCTCTACCGCGCATATCACGTAGTCCTAGTTAGATGGAATGGTCATGCACGCTTATTCGAGAATGTCCTCGGCCCGCCTCTCCTGGCCCCCCCCCCTACCGTCTTTTTCTTGTTGAAAGAGCGCACGATATAACCAAACTTGAGAACAACCGACACCCTTAATTAACACATCAAATTAGAGAGAGGAATGCAGGATAAGTTACTAACGAAATGAAACTCACCATTTTACCCTGTAGCAAAGTACTTTCGAGTTGATGTGCAACCTGTAGCCGAATTTAATATATTCTAATTCGCATCGAAACAAAAACATGAAACGTTCTTAATTTTCCAAAGAAGTAACAAGCAACAAAAACAAACAAACAAAACAAAATCGGTTCACATAATGATTTAAATGTAGATGGACTACAGGTTCTGCCGCTAGCAAGGAGTGCGACGGAGTGACAAACTTTTGATCAAGTCGAAAGTCAGTTTGTCTTGGCTGGTCAGTGACAGGTAGATTTACACAAAAGCTCTTTTGCTGTTGCTTAACTGACGGACGAAGTCAAACAGCTTCGCGAATGAATCATTCACCGCGCAGGTAATTTACCCTATGGAAACGGCCACACCCTACTGTCTGTCAAACGTGTATTAGACCTCTATCAACGGACCGAAACAGAGCAGATGAATTAAACATGATTTAAACGTGATTTCAAATAAATAAACAAATAAATGACTTTGAATTATTAATAGAAACCTCAGTTTATTACGCATGGCATTTACACAAAATTCCTTCGCGGAAAGTTGATTCTTTTCCTAAACTGTCTGTTATAAAATACTATGACTCGTTTCATCTTCATGTTATTCAGAGTATTTTCTTACTACCAACACACACCATGCAGGTCCATCACCAGCCTACTATGGTCAGGAGACTAAGGTGACTGCAACAGGACTCCTTTGTGTTGGATATCCTGTTCTCCAGCCTGCCTCATAAATAACCAGAAAGGCTGAATGGTACTGAGCACCACCACAACTGCACCTCCACCTTTTAGGTGAGATTCATAGGTAAGACACAAAGTTCACAGCAGCACTTCAAACTGTTTGCAAGTCTGTTTGTTATTTCTTGTGCTTTGCACACTTGTAACTGGATAGCCGATGACCTCACTTACCAGAGACCTGAGGGCTTGATTCAGCGTCGTGACCTCACGGACATACTCAAAGATGATTCGCTGGAGCAGACGGTTGTATTTCCTTCCTGTGCCCCATACCCTTCACTACTACCAGTGTACATTGAGCAGCGCTTAGTTTGACCCATTAGACATAGTCTTAAACAGGGGAGGATTCCTTAATACATCAGGAGTTACTCCCTTTTAATTGCATTACTGAGTGTGGCACATTACTGATGCTGTTTTTCTTTTCTTGTTTACACGCAAGTGTTTATAGTCGGTATTTGATTTTGCTCGTCCCTCCAAATGTGTTGAACTTTACCCATCACACTACCAGACATCAGCGTGGCCTGCCCTGTGTGTTAGTAGAGTGTGGTGGTTAGGAGTGTGAGAGCATTGCTCAGTTAAATTGAACTGACTGGTTCAGACGTGCATTTTAAATCGGTGTTTGGCACTACATCACTGTGTATTAGGTACATGCCTCTGCCAAGTTGCTGTTAAACGTGTCTCCAACATGCTACCACGGTGTTCCCAGACCTTCTTAAGTCCCAAGCTAATTTGACGTTTTCAGATGCTCCATGGTCATGTTCTTCTGCACAACGAGCCTTGTCTATTAGTCCAAGACGCTGGATGTTTGGAGGGGGTCACTGACACTTGTATTCACCCAGGAAAGCCTTCAGCGTTCCTGGACATAAGTAAAACGCTACTAGTGTACTGGCACTCATGATGAATATTTGCCTACTGTGATTTTGGTTCTATTGGTTCTGGTTGCCAATGATTAATAATATCAAGGAATAAGATCATGTAATCAATGTTTTTTTGATCACAAGTATTCAACAACACTGATCTACTGATCAACTGAAAAACACAGTAACTACAGCCAGGGCCAGTGACGCCAAACAGGCTAGGAAGCGGTTACTCATTAAAGAAACCAGTCTCTGCTGCCCTACACTGGCAATTTGAGGGAACTGAATTCAAGAAAATACAGGAAACGACTGATAAAGACGTCATATTTTGAAATGAACACATCGGAACTTAAAATTTGTGTCATGAGTGTACAGCCACGAAAACTATAGTGGTACATTTATAAACCCTGAAAAGGTTGCCTTGGTAACACAAAAATGAACTTGGATTGAGATTTGAAAGTCACTCAGTATTGGGCAGACACCTCAACAGCATACATGCTATCACTGAAAAGTGACCACAGACCTCCCTGTGCCAGTATCAACTGAAAGTGTTAGCACTGTTGATAATTTGGTTGCCAATGTAAACACATATCATTTACTAAGATGAGTGCACATGTAGAACTTAAGAGTCATGGAAGGAACTGATGAGTCATTTCTTGTTCTTTTCTCTGTATCTGAATGGTCTTTTGAGGAAGCTTTCAAACCACAACCCTTGATTTCAACTATTTAACATAATAGTAGGTCTGTTCTTTTTGAAGAATGGTCTGGTTTCTCTCCAAAAGTCATGTATAACTGCACTGTAGGAGTGCTACAAAGATGAAGAGAAGTCTAACTATATATTACCACACCGCTGACATGTGTAGTGTCTCTGCGTTAGTCTCTCTGACTACTGACCACTCTTTGACTATAAAAAGTTGTAAAACAACAAGAAGAACATCTAAACAGTTTCCATCATGGGTTACAATAGTTCCCAGTACTAAACTATGAAGAGTTATAGAAACTCCTCAGAAACAGTGTAGTTTAGATAAATTTAACCTGGACTAAAATGGCTTTATGGTTTAGATTACAGACTGAAGCCACATTATAACTAATGGGTTTTGCCTGGCTGCCTGGAGCAGGATCTGCCCGCTCTGTAATGTGAGCTTGTGCCATTCAGCTGGCCACAGAAGAGGCCACAGCCCCAGCCTCGGGCAAAATACAACCAGTCCACCCCTTTTTTTTCTGCAACGTTGCCTTGGTTACTGTTGCCACAGTCAGTGTTACCACAATCACTTCCTTGAAGAACAGACTGGCAAAAAAAAAACAACAACAACAAAAAAAAAAACATGGCGGTAAACACATGGCCATTGTTCAAGGTTTGTTTAATAGATCACGTGATTGCTTGATGGTATCTTCATCTTTTAATCACTAAGGCCCAGGCAGGCTTACAAGCCGACATCGCCCCCATGTGGACAGTTCGTTCTGTTTTCCCACAATGTTTTTTTTGTTTTTTGTTTTTTTTGAGAAAAGTGCTTTTGTATTTAATCATTCTTGTAAACGAATTTTTTTTTCAATACTGTTAAAACAACTTGCGATGTTTACAGTCAGTCATTCTTTAAAATATTCAAACCATGACAGTTTTCCTTTTCATGTGCACAGTAGATGCAGAATGGTGAGGACAGGATCGCTGGACTGGTTGAATGAGTTCGGCCTGAAGCAAAGAATGCGAGACATTGAAAAGGCTGAGGCAGCTCTGTCCACCACAGAAGAGGCCAGACACGCTTTCAGTGAACATATTTCACTCCCCAACTCAAAAACCAACACAGTGTTGAACGCCATAGTCAGGAGGCCCTGTGCTTGACCCTGTAAAGTATATGGAATATGAACTTCGCCTACTCAGGTACGTACCAAAGGTCAAATACCACACATAATCACAAAGGTTAGGCACCATCACTAGGCACTATCACTAACCAAGACTAAGCACTCTCTGGTGAATGTTTCTGCATGAAACCATAATCTAAGTGGTGTTGAGACACGGTGGTTAACTGTGTTGGTGAAACTGAACCATCATCCACATGCTCGTCTCTTTCCTTGGACTCCAGGTTGGATGAGCAGCTGAAGCACTAGCAGGAATCCCAGGGAAGTGTCTGTGTGCGGAAGTACCTTTTTGTGTCTCCGTGACGGGGAGGTCAGCATGGAACCGGTCAGATCCAGGCTGACCACGGACGTGGTCTCGGATGGAAGAGTGGACCACGTGCCGCTCGTCATGTTACCCTCTGTACAGATGCTCAGCTGGTCGAAGTTCCTGTGGGCGGTCAGAGAGCACAAGGCTTCAGCACAGGTGGACGTTCCCTTTTAAGGCTGGTCTGAGAATGACCACAGAGCACTCTTACAACGGTTCTGATTAGCATGAGGGGCTTATTTACACCTGGGTTAAATGTCCTTCTCAGGTGAGCCAGTCACAGGAGAACAGCTGAGACATTTATACATGGTATTTTTAGACTTGTCAACCTGTTTAGCAGTGAAATACTATATAGGCATATGTAGGACATTAGCAGTGCTTCTCCCCTCACCAAAATGTCTCCTAAATCAGACCCTGTTCACACAGGGCTAGCACTATTTACTTTTGTTTGATTACCTGAAATCAGTTAATATCAGGTGTGAGCAGTAAGATTTTGAACTGCAGGTGCTAATCCCCATAGAAACACATGATCGATACGGTTAACTTTCCTGCTCCTGTTTCTCACCTTAGTATTGAGTTACTTAAGATCTGTTCTAAAGACATGTATCAAAACCAGTTTTAAAGGAATCTGGACTGGATATGGTTTATTTAGGGTACCACCAGTCATCAACAACAAATGCTTAACAGGAACTGTATCAAAGCAATCATTATTTTAGTGACTTCCACTGAACTGAACACATGATTTATTTTAGCCTGATGATTGACGTGACTATTATTTTAGCCTGATGATTGACATGATTGATATGATCGGTTTTTGACATTCCTTAAATGTAATGTGAGTCACACATTAAGAAGAATATCCAGGCCAGATGGAAATGCCTTTTATTTTGGCAGTATACATATACGTGTGTACAGCACAACAAAACCTGTCCTTCATATATCCCATCTTCTCTGTCAGCTGTTGTACAGCACCCCCTGGAGGTGAGAGGGTTAAGGGCTTTGCTCATTTACAACCCAAAGTCCAATCCACTATGCTACTTCTACTCCAGTTTCCTGTTTACAAATACACGCAACCATAACCAAAACAACGCATAGTTATTGCTTGTTTGTTTGAAATGTCACTTAGATTGTACTGTATTTTTTAATGCATTCCACCCCATGGAAAGGTAACCAAACGTCAAATGCAACCAATGACCAGCAGATGGCACTGAAAGCTCATTCATCTGTTTTCTATGCAAGTGTGGGCTTCCCTGAGCGTTGAAGAGTGACTTGTGTTAAGATCCTCTGGCGGTTTGGCAGGAAAAGACTGGAACAGTCTATAATCCCGAATAAATACCGCTCTAGGATTTTTTAAACTATATAATACCAAATTTGGATTTGCAGAATCACACCCCTTGGTTAAAAATGTGTCTCCCTTTTAAATGTGTCATTTGTAATGTAATAAAAACGTCTGCAAATATTTGTCACGTGAATAGCATTTTTAGAGTTTTGGAACTTTTTAGGAATGTTTAGGAATGTTTTGGGTGGAGTGCTAACCCTAGCACCGAATAGCCATCTGAGATTGATACCAAAACGAGAAAAAAGATTCCAAATAAAATCTTTGCAGGTTTGCTGAGAGAGTTAAACTTTAAGCTGTGCTTACACTTTTAACTAATTTTATCACATCTGCAGCTAGGAGATTTGACAGCGCCATTTGGGGTGGGGGGGTACACAGGAGATTATTATGGAAAAAACAGTTTAATGCAAACTGTCGGAATGAAGACGTGAGAATGCGTAGTGAAATATTGGAATGATGTGCCCAAATTAAATGTCGAGTCAGCACCTCAACCAGCACATACGTGCTTTCAACAATTCCAAATATCTTCCTGTTCGCACATCAAACAACCTTTCAGTTTATCTTCTTTGGGCAAGTGGGGATGGTGACCTTTTCACCTCGAACACAGTAACCCTTTTTTCCCCATTTTAGTATCCTGGGAAAACCTACCTATACAGGCACCGGCTTGTCGACCTGTCTATCAGTTGAATGAGTAGGTGCCATACATCCTGTTGGCAGTAGCAATTTAAACCTCTTGATCTGTCTTCTGGGTTCCTTAAAATATGTGTGGAAAAAAGCACACTCTGCCTTCATTAGCTGTTATAATTATGTGATACTATATGATTACAGTAAAGGTTAAAGTAAAAACCCCCCAAGAATATCTTCCTCCATGCTTCTGTTTCTGTGTTCAAAAGCTGAACAAGACTCATGTTCTCCTCTCTAAAATCACCAGCATTAAATTAGGAAAAGTGTCACCCTGGCAAGTAAATGCAGCCTTTGAACTGGGAAAATTGGTTAGATAATGATATGGGTGTAGCATAAACTACTGTCAAACAAGAGCATGTTCTTTACAAATACTTTATTAATCTCCCCTCCCACGTTCAAGCACAGTTCTCACACAGAGGTACACCACTTCACTTATTACCCCTCGCACATTTTCTCCGGCTCAAACATGGCTCAAACACGGCTCAAATGTTGCTCAGTCACACAATGTCACACCACAATGGTCTGGTCCTGAAACTATTTCTTGCCAAATGCCAGGTGAAACAGAAAAGCTCTCATCACTCTTTGTCAATTGTAAATGTAACAAAACTTTCCATAAAATCACTTACGGTTCATTTTGAAAAAACGGTTTTTCACCTCATACTTTGTGAAATACAAATGTAACTATTACAACCTCTATAAAAGCACTTGGTTTCTCTTCTCATCATTTCTGATTTTATCATAGCTCATAGCTTTCTTTTGTCTCTTTTCTGTGGCCACATGAATATCTGAGTGTTATTCATAGATTTCAATTAGTAAATAGAATAAGACACTCATAATGATAGGACACACGTGTACACAAACACAAAAACACGTGTACACAAACACACATATGGACAAACACACAAACACGTGTACACAAACACACAAACACGTGTACACAAACACACATACGCACGAACACACAAACACGTGTACACAAACACACAAACACGTGTACACAAACACACATACGCACGAACACACAAACACATGTACACAAACACACAAAAACATGTACACAAACACAAAAACACGTGTACACAAACACACATATGGACAAACACACAAACACGTGTACACAAACACACAA
>JAOXYF010000011.1:580180-599079 GCA_028565775.1 Sternarchorhynchus goeldii
ACAAACACACATACGCACGAACACACAAACACGTGTACACAAACACACAAACACGTGTACACAAACACACATACGCATGAACACACAAACACGTGTACACAAACACACAAACACATGTACACAAACACACATACGCACAAACACACAAACACCTGTACACAAACACACAAACATGTATACACAAACACACATACGCACGAACACACAAACACGTGTACACAAACACACAAACACGTGTGCACAAACACACATACGCACAAACACGTGTACACAAACACACCTACGCACAAACACACAAACACGTGTACACAAACACACATACGCACACACAAGGCCTAGACATAACTGCTTTTGTCTCCATAACTACAGTCATGTAGAAAAACATGGGTAACTCCTGATGCCAGTTTGTCATATACATATGCACACAGGCAAACACACACACACACACACACATGCACATTACACACACAAACACACACAAACACACGCACACACTTGGGTAAGATGCATGGCAAGCAGAATTGTGAAACAAGGGCTGGAAAGAACCCAGGCTGTGACTAAGACTTTTCCAACCATGAGTCACCACCCCATAAAGCTGGCAGGCAAATGCCAACACATACAAGCCCCCAGGAAAACCTGACAGATCCTCACAACAGCAGCAGTAAAAACAGCATCTTTGGTGAACTTGGTGAAGCTACTGTCTGCCACACAGTTCGCTACAACTGCACGCCTGACAGAGGCCGTCAGAGTTTTGAAGAACATTTCTGGTCAGCTAGTGGACACAGAAACAGGATCTGGCACCTACAGAACCCTGAAACATCCATCCAACAGTGTTCTGTAAAACCTTCAAGCAGTTATACTTGCTTGTCAGCAAATCAAAATATAATCTAAATTCTGTACATCTGCAGCATCATAATTTACTTCCTATAAATACCAAAATTTTCGTAATACTACTTACATATAAATACCCAGATATAAGTAGAGTTTACTGCTGATTTTCTTCTTTCATTATTATTGTACAAACCTTTTTTTATCATTAAACGCTTTGCTCATTTAAACGTGCAAATATGATTGTAAATAAATAGCTGCATAAATCAATACCTAATCATGCAAACACACTATGAGTAATGTGAGAGTGCTGATTTGGACAGTATTTATAGCAGCGCTGTTGCCAGGAACACAACTGGAATACGTGTTCTGGGTAAAGTTTGTTTATTTTTTGGCGCGGTAACCTGGCACTGTTGGATGTGAAGCACACGCGCACTGCGGTGGCCCGAGGGAGAACCGAAGGCGCGCAACTGTTGTGCAACACGGTACGCTCGTCGTACGCACGCATCGTAACGACAAACCTCCGTCAGGGCATCAATTAAGTAAAGCTGCACGAAACGTTGCAGCTTTACTAGTTGAAGCTATTTTAAAACGTTAAAGTCAACGTTTGATTTCGAGATCTAAAGCACGAAACATTTTCTAATATCACAGAGCACTGATTGCATACTACTGTACACCGACTGGTCTGGCTCAGAAAAATATTGAGAACAAAAGATTTTAGCATGATCATGTACGAAAATTATTATTTATAAAACAATGGAGTTGAACTAAAAATCTGAACAGGTGAATACAAAACCGTATACAGTACACAAAATTCGAGAGAGAGAAAGAGAGACCAAGGAGATACCAATAATACAGTTTAAATTATAATTGAGACGGAGTTGAGTTTTAATCTTTCAGTTTTCCGTTTTCGGTACAGTATTGAAATTGTTACATACAACTTGAAACGCCTTTGCTTACTCAATCGATGAAGGAACTCTGTCCAAAACACCCATCTCTTATAACCCTATTATGAGTAATCAAAGAAGTCAAAGGCTTAGTGTGGAACAGAACTATACCCGCCCCAAGACTTGCACTAATTTCCCTCACAGTAATCCTTATCAATGTGCCTATTATAAACAATAAGAACATTGTTAGCACTCGAAAGACAGCATTACTGCAGTCCTCACAAGAGAAGGCACGCTAAGAGCTTTCTCTAGGAACAAGCTAACGTGTCAATATGGAATATTTTTGATACCACTGTTACAAAAACCAAAATAGCAAATATTATTATTATTATTATTATTATTATTAAGTTGTGTCCTGGTGTCCTGACCTGCAGAGATTTTGTTAGATGGAGCTGTTTGTCTGGATATGACTGCATATCCAGACAAACAGTCTGGATATGCAGTAATCTCCCTTACTGTAACCAATATACCAATCTACCAGTGGTGTTAAGTGTCTATATGTGCAACCCTTCAGCTGAGACTGTGTGTGTGTGTGTACGTGCTGTGGTGTGCACATAGTCCTGAAAACCAGTGCTACAGCAGAACAATGAATGTGAAAGTTGTCCTTCAGCCAAACTATGCTAGTAATCAAACCAGTGAACCCCGGGTGTGTGACTGATTGGAGACTTGGCGATGTAAATTTCCACATCTGAGACCCAAGGAAACACGAGCAACACAGGGTATTTCACTGTCCAAACCTGAACATAATGTGGTCCACTTCAGCCTGGCTTGCAAAAGGTAATGAGACGCTAAAATGCAGGAGAACACATGGAAACAGGGCAGGAGTCTGGAGCTACACAACCCAATCACTGAGCTTAAGGGTTCCACTGGAACGTTTGTCCAACACACCAGACTCTGCCCTCAGGAGACCAGTCAGAGCGGAGAAAAAGACAGACATTGATTTTAACACTATGTAATGTTTTTGTTAAACGCCATTCTCCTCACGCCCCTTTTATGACCTGGTTAACATAATTATAGTGAATATACACAAAACGGTGGCATATCAGAAAACCTCATTGTTTTTACTCCATAAAATAACAAACTACTGCTTTTGAGCTTCAGCCTTTGCTGAAAGTAATGCTAAAATATCACAAACGTACTGCTTGATGGTGGACACTTTGTGGTTGAGGAAGGACAACATGTATGTGTTTTTTTTTATACCTGATATTGTAATTGCAACTTTAATCGCACGTTCTGTAAATTAATCTTGAGTGTGATCATAATTACAATCCTAACATGAAAAGAATCAGATTAAATTATGCAATTTCCACTACTGTTTGTTTATACATCTTGACATTCGTTCATAATGTGTAATGAAATTTGAACCACGTAATGTTTTTTTAAAACTGAGAACAAATTTCTGAAATATGAAATCGATATGAAATAGAGGTTAGGCCTTACCCAGTTGCACTCTGAACATATCAGAATTAGATATTGTCACAGTAGACATTATATCAGAAGTAGATATTATCAGAGGACCCACAATGCGCAGGCCGAATCTACACTGGTTCTGTGACATAGATAAGATTATGTGTAATTTCCTATAGTCTCTATTTGCTATGAACAGTGTTAGACAACTCAGTGTCTATCTGACATTTACTCTGACAGATTGACCCTAGACAACACAAACACCTGAAAATAAAAATAAAATCTAGTTCTGAACCATCTGGTTATCACCGGAGATGTTCAAAATATGACTGCAGATAATTACTACATTCCATCATAATTATTTAATTACTGCTTTCCTTTTAACAGGGTTTAGTACCCAAACCAGACCTACCTCATACAGGTTATAATAGCACTGTACAGTAAATATTCCTCCAGATATTCACTGGAACTTCCAAACATTTATGCAAATTAACCATATTCTTGTTTTTAATTTGAGATCATATTAAATTATTCCATTTACACCCTGAAGCCTTAACAGCTTTCAAATGACCTTCTTAAACATATTAGTTAAACATATCATGAATGCATTTGCTTTGAAGCTGTTTATATTTCGAGCGGTTGTGTCATTAACTGTCCGTTCACATGGTACACAGTGGTACTAGTCATACAGACACAACAGGAACTTCAGCTTGCACAGAGCCAGCATGGTGCTCTGCAGTGCACCTGAATGGAACGCATTAGTAGATGCCTGTTTTTTGCAAGCAATCGTCCTAATCAGTTTTTTGTTTTCTTTGGACAGGTAGCTTCTCTAAAAGAAAGGATTCGTTTCTTTGTGTGTAAGACCCAAGCTTACACACATTCACACACACCAGAAGACATAACATTTACTACTGGTACTAAAACAGTGCGAGCAGATGAACAACATCGGGAGTGTTCAACAACAAACACTCCCAGCCATTCACAAGGAACGACATCATACAACATTACAGACGGCATTCATTGCGAACTCACATTGGCAGATCTGGAACCGGTTTAGCTTCCCAGTGTCCTGCTGATTCATTAACACCTCTGGGACGAGGCTGATAGTGGGAACGAAGTACTGGATTAAGGTTTCACTCAGTCTCATGACACATGACTTTCTGTCTTGCATTGGTTTAGAAAACCTGTAAAACTGACATTTTAATAAATACAACTGCTGCATTAAACTGCTTCAACTAATCTTGATAAATGCTACTTACTAAGTACAGAACAGACATACATAAATAAAGTCCTGCTACTGCATGTAACCTGTGTCGCGGTTGTCATTTTACATAAACTCTTTGAGGACATTCAGTGTAAGGCCGTTACAACATAATTGAATATCCTGATTAAACCCACATAAAATTGAATAAGTAGAAGCTAAATCTGAAATCTAAACTCATAAATAAACAGATTAATCATTAACTTTCAACATCTTTTGTTTCGTAGGAACAGTAACACCTGTGACTCTGATAAGCTGATGAACCAGCTCAACACTCTACCAGGCCACTACCACGCCAGTACCGTGCGAGTGTCAATGCTGTGTTGAGAAATGCTATTGTTCCCATGACAATCTGTTTCTTGACAACTCCCTTTACCCATTCTTAGTGGCCATTTTTAGGCTAGGATGGCAGCCAGCCACCATGCTGTTACCATGGTAATATTAATGCTATGGCGAAAATAGTCTGTCACCAAATAATGTCCGCTCAGCAGTGGTCCTGTGGTCAGAACCTGAGGTACAGGGTGGTTGACAAACCATGAATGACAATAGATAAGGTCACTGAAAACGTATACAACAGGAACATATAGGAAACCTTGTAAACGAATCTAATAAGATGAGCGCTCAGTCTAAATACAAGGTAGGTGATTTAAAGTGGCCCAGGTGGCAGAAGAGCTAAGACTGATCTTTATGGCAGGTATATTAAAGCATCATGTGGGGAGGTTTATGGTAGTCACAAGCAACCTCATAATCCAAGAGGCTGGATGGTGCCTCGTAGCAACCAGAAAACACCAAAATCAGGTAAACCAGGAAGCACAAACACATAATGCAAGTAAACACATGCAAGTCTTCACAAAGTAAACAGACAGAGGGGGACTGTGAATGCACACAGAAATGAAATCAAAAACAAGACACAGCTAAAAATGATAATGTTTTAAGACAAATCCAGACTAGACAGGATCCAAGGAACCATCGTGTAACCTACAATAGCAAATATTGTACCATTTCAACACTCATCTGACCTCACTCTACAGGAGCTACCCGGAAAATTGTTTCGCCTTCTCTTACTGTTACACTGTCCCTTTAAGTGTACTGCTTTTTACATCCACCTCATTTTACTGTTTTTTGTGACTCACCCTTTATTGTGAAAGATCTAAAGCATTCCAGAGTTGTCATACTCATTTCATATTATTTTCAAAAAAAAAAAAACTACTGTATTGTTCTTTTAACAAACGGCTGAAATGTTTTGCCAAAGAATATCTTTTATCCTCATCTGCCCTTTATCTAACTGAAGACTGATACATAAAATGTCTATTATACAGAATCTATTTGCATAGTGTGTTAGTAAGTGCTCTTTGCGGAAGAGTTCAACTTTCCCTTTAGTTACCAAACTGGTCTCAAGATGACAGGCGGTTTTGTGAGACTCTTTTGCTCCCTGACACCTCAAGTGTTCTTATCTACTAAAGTCTGCACATGTTCTTCAGAGCTCTTTTAAAGTCTGCACATGTTCTTCAGAGCTCTACTAAAGTCTGCACATGTTCTTCAGAGCTCTTCTAAAGTCTACACATGTTCTTCAGAGCTCTTCTAAAGTCTGCACATGTTCTTCAGAGCTCTTCTAAAGTCTACACGTTCTTCAGAGCTCTTCTAAAGTCTGCACATGTTCTTCCGAACTCTTCTAAAGTCTACACATGTTCTTCAGAGCTCTTCTAAAGTCTGCACATGTTCTTCAGAGCTCTTCTAAAGTCTACACGTTCTTCAGAGCTCTTCTAAAGTCTGCACATGTTCTTCCGAACTCTTCTAAAGTCTACACATGTTCTTCAGAGCTCTTCTAAAGTCTACACATGTTCTTCAGAGCTCAGAGTGTTTTTGCAGAGGATTTTTTACAAAACATATCCTACTTTTGTTATACACACAAATCTTACCTAATCAAGGTCAAGTCCTTACAAGTTAAGATATTTTGGCCATGTAACTGCTTTAAATACATTCATTATATTAAAATATTAATGCACTCCAATTTAGTGCTTTCTAATTTTTAAAGAGATGTAATATCTCAAAATTTAAGTACAATTAATTGATTCATGTTATACAATTCACCAAATCAAACAGTTCCATCAAAGCTGATGACATGAGATAGGAAAAACACCAGCCTCTTAATATGTTCTTTGTTTCACCCTGCCAAATAAACCCACACTCACCATTGAGGTCTTCCACACCTCTTAAAGCAGGTGTGGTTCAAAGAGCAACACGACCCCTGAATGTTTTCTACTCTGGTTTAAACGAATAAACAAAAACAGCGAATCCATTTAATTTGAATGTTTGCCAGGTCAGCTGACCCATCGTGCTCGGTAGAAGGAACTTAGGTGTGCTCTAATATCAAAAGGAAATAAAGATGAATGTAGTGACTAAGACAAGCTGGGGTTGGTTTTGACAAAACAGTGCAAGGCAGAGCAACAGCTGAGGTGAATCAACCATAAGAATTCACAACACCACTACTTCCTCAATATTACACAGATATTAACACACAATAGTTAGATAACAAATAACAGTAATAAAAAGATTGTCTTGGCATTCCTACACTGCTGTAAACACAGATAAAACTGAAATCCACTATAATTGTCACTGTTCCAATCAGAACAATTAGAGTGCTGGACAATACATTGAGGCATATTATTATCACGATATGATACTATGGTTTGATAATACTGAATATAAGTATACATATATTTGCACTTTTCTTGGCTTTTGATGCTGGATTTCATCATACATCCCAACAAATAAGCCAGGCCTTGGTGTGGACTTTGTCTAGACATTTTGTAGCTCAATGAGCTGAACATCAACAATGACATCTTTGAGGTTTGATGATAACAGCACAAATGCAAGCATTATTTTCCTCTACCACAACGTCATTGTTCTGAAGAAATAGGACATTGTCAATAGCTTGGAATGTTTTGCACTTAAAATTTTTTTAACTATATAACTCTCGTGTTAATATCGTGATATAACAGCCTTATTCATCAAAATCAAGCACGGCCTAGTTGTCAGCAGACCCTGAACATCATCATTGCTAGCCTTCACTTTACAAAGCACTTCAGACTATTTACAGCTGTTCTGACTTAATGCAGTTGCATAACTATGTTACAACAGTGGCCTAGTGGAAAAGACTGAAGCCTCTCCTCTCTCTGAGACAGAGCAAAGGAACGACAGGTCGATTTCTGCACCACAAGCTGAAGAAGCCTTAAGTCAAGTCCCTGATTTTCTGATTTCTAACACATACAGTAATTTTGTTTTAGGCTAAAGCCTAATCTCCTGCCAGACAACCATCCACAATGTTTTCTAATTTGGTCTGTAGCTAAAAGAGCAACAAAACACCCAAACTGACATGCACTAATGAGTAAGTAAACCAGTGTGGATCAGTCTCTGATAAGCCTCCACATGGCTCTGCCGTTCGTCAAACTCACAGTAAGTGCATTCCAGTAGCATGACCTGCTTGCTACATATGGGAACATGCAGAGAACACAGAACTGGCAGAAAGACAAAGAGCTTTTTCAGAATGTGTACACCAGATGGGTGTGATCAGGCCTTCACAGCCAGCCGTCACAAACAAAGCATTCGAACGCTCGCTGTTCGGTTTAAGCCGATTTCAAATCAAAGTGTGTTAAAAGCAAACAAAAAAAGTAGTGACAATATTACTTTCAAAAGTGCACATAGTTGAACCCAAACAGCCAGAGCCTTACTCTCTGTTCACTACTGGTACTTGATAAAACTGTGCGACAGTTGATTGATGAAACTATTTAACCTCCAACTTCTGAATTTAACTCATGCCAAATGATATACCAGTGTAAAAAAGCTAATCTAGGCCTGCAGGAAACCTTTCAGAAGTGCAACATGTTAGTTCTAGTTGACGTTGCCCACAACCTCCATCCTCAGGCAAAGTTGAGAATGCTCTGCAGAAATATGCAGGGGGACTGACACACACTTGGCATCTGTGCAGAATTTGCTTTTTTCCCCCTCATTAGCTTCGCCAAGTACAAAACAAAAAGATTTAAGGCAGAACTTCCCTTTTGTCAGATGTAACAGAAGAACTTCGTTGTGTCAGATGTGACGGAGCAACTCTGAAGTCACCAGTGTCAATTCATTCATGGGAATACAGGGGCATGTTTGTGTGAATTAGAAAGTGGTGAAACTTTTTTTTTAAAGAAAATATTTTCATCTAGTTTGTGCACGCCTTTGTCAGTCAGTGCTGTTTGAGGAAATATTGCCTTTTGCATATCCTGCTTTGCTGAGTTGACAGATGATGGCAGGTCTGTTATTTAGGGCAAGTTCCCATCTTATGTGTTCAGCGGTGCTGATATACCACGTTTATTGTTGTTGTTGTTGTTTTTTTCATAAATGAACATCAGCTCTAGACTAATTAGCACTGATGAGCGATGTGGAGAAAGGTCCTAATGGTGGCAGCCAGGTTTGAATCCTCTGCCACATACCTACAGGGGTATAACAAACTCAGGCTTTTGATTTATTATCTTTTGACAATCATGGTTTTATCTCAACACAAAAGTGAGTGAATCCTTTTTCTTTTTAGTCTATGATAAACTGGATCTTCACAGATTTTTGGTGTGCACATGTTATCTTAAATGCTTTCAGGCTTTTGAAAAATCTCTAGGCCACATTGTTCATGAACAAGGCCAAGGGTTGAAGACTTTTGTCCCTGGAGGATGTTTTAACTGTACTGTAGTAAAGTAGCAAAACTCTTCACTCCAGACCTGCTGTATGTGAGTCACATGGGTAGAAAGAATAAATCTAACAAATGAAAGGAAAAAACAATCTGTAGAACAAAGATGAGTTTCAAAGCTTGTGTTTGAGGAATGGCAATGTTTGAAATATAATCATTTTCTTAAAACCTGTCAGTATACATTATACCAAGATAGCTTTCCAGGTGTGAACACTGCATTTTTGCAGTGTGCTGAGAATGGGTTTGTAACCGAGTGGACAGCTAAAGTTTTAAGGATGTTTGTGTATATCAGGGTTTTAATCTCCATTGCAGAGGCACCACTGCCTGGCACTTTCAGAACGCATAAGTTGCTCATAACAACAATATCTGTGAGTGATAACAATCTTGTTGATCCTGAAAATACGTTTCAAAAAGAAAGCTTTGTGGATTTATTTGTGGATTGGTAATGACTATACTGGGAGAGAAATGTAAACAAAATATATTTACCTAAAATAATAGCATGAGGGACTGAATTTTCACTTCTCATTAGAGATATGAGATTAGAAGTATCTAAGTGTCTGATGGAGAGCAACTGTATTTCACTGTATTTTGAAATGCTGAACGTCATACTGACCGTTAGGGTTAGGGGTTTGGGTTAGGGGTTAGGGCTTAGGGATTAGGGTTAGGGTGTTTCAGTGAAAAGTATAACAAGCTAACCCTCTTGACTCCATCCTTCCTGGCAAGATCCAAGAGCTTCTGGCTAGATCCAGAAGAAGTCAAGCTGCATTTCAGTCCACCCCTACCCCCACCCCCACCCTAACCCCAGGCATCTCCAACGGTTCTTCCACAGTCATACACATCTCAAATATTCCTGTCTTTCAGATGTGCATCTCGACTCTGCTGTGGCGGGAAGCTTTAAACAGCAAAGACAAAACAAGTTTGGCAACAAGGAACTTCTGGGAGAGACGTGTTGCAAGAAGTCTGTCCATTACCAAAGTGACTGCGCAAACATTTTGTGTTTCTCTAAATGACACACTTGGTCTGTCACACACAAACATATACACACACTCACGCACAAGCAGAACATCACAGGTGTTCTGACAAAAACACTTACCGGTTCTGATACCGCTTGACCACTTTGAATTACACACTGGTTCACTCCTGCATAACTCTCTGTGGGAATCTAACCACAGAGTCAATTCTGGAAGCCAGGCCTTGCAGGAGAAATACTTTTAGGTTTGATCTCTGGACAAATATCCCCCAAGCAGATCATAGTCTGCTCCACTTCTGAGTCTATCGGAGGATGGAGGAAGGTGCTGTGAAGATGGAAGAAGGTGCTGTGGTTCCTGCCTGTGCTAATAAATAAAGTGCCCACAACTACGGCCCACAGCATTTATCTGAGCTGTTCTGGGACCTGCCACGGCTCATGTTTAGTCAACTAATCCTTGAGCAAACCAACAGTTGGTTCATTTCAGCAGCACATTAGGTACACCTTCTAATAAGTGTACAGGTACAGACTGTAGTAATCTGTTGTAACAATTTCTCTACCACCCTTTACACTGTTCATCACTGGTCAGCTTCTGATCACAGGACTACTGCTGAGTGGACATTATTTGGTGGCAGACTATTTTCGCTGTAGCATCAACATTACCATGGTAACGGCATAGTTTTAGGTGTTGAGCTCATACAAGTTTGTCAGATATAATGCTGTTAAGTACTTTAACTGGGCTGCATATCAGGTACTGCTGGCTGCCATCCTAGTCTGAAAATTATCCAGGTGGCCTCCACAGACACTAAGAATGGGCAAAGGGAACTGACAGACTGGAACGATAAAAATGAATCTGTTTGCTAAATGCTGTAAATGTAAATGGTATAGAACTTTCACCTACAAGCTGCTTCTAATGCAGTATTACTGGATAATCTAGATCTCCTGTAGCACTATTATGGTATTATCTTAAGTTAATTAGGGGGAAACCACTTATTCAAACTCATTACTAATTAACTAATTTGATTACTAATTAACTGATAAAAACTGTAAGCTGTAATTTAATGTTTAGTGTCTCTCTACATCAACAATACTTTATTAACTCGCTATTAACTTTGAAATACTTTCATTTTAAAGATCACATGCTCAATCGTATGAAGTGTACACAGCGTTATCCAGTGTACTAGGACAGTATTACTTCTTCAGGACTTTATCACAAGCTTCATCCAGACTCAGTGGAGCACCGGGTCTTTCTTTTGAATGCATCATGTTTACATTTTCCCTTAAGCAAACATTTGCCAGCAGACTGAAACTAAAACTACTGCAAACATTAGAGTGAAATGCTTGGCTCCATCGTTATCGCTGTCCCTGTCCAGAAGAGTAGCAGCTGGAAGGTAACATGAGGTCCTACAGCCTGAGGCTGTGTAACAGTAGGGGAGAGAGCAACGAGACACACACCATATACATTACTATGCTCTCCATTTCATATCACCCATGTCACAGAACCTGAGAAGTCATGGTCAAGTCATGTGAACCTTACAATCAAGGAAACACGATACGTAAACTCAGCATCTATGTTCAGGGCACGTTCTTTTGTGAACCTTTGTCAACAAGAACTGTGGATTTCATAAACACGTGCATCACACACGTACAGTTGCATAGGTGGTGCCGTAGTCGGTTCAGTAACCACAGACAACAACAAACATACAACATTACCTGCTTATAAGGAAGTCATGTGTTGCAAGAAGAGCTGAAAGCAGGTGACCATGACTCAATTCTGCTAGTTTAGACTCTATATAACAGATTGTATATGCAATATATAAATATTCATATATTCTATGGTTTACTCCCATTCTGCTCCATGTTCACCTGGTTCTTCAGATCAAACTGATTTATATTGTATGTGTCACCCTTTTTTTCCCAGAGACTTTCTACCTTAAACCTGTGGGGAGGTTTATGTATATCAGAGGCTTTAAGCTCTCTTCCTGAAGCACCACCGCCTGACTCTGCCTGCTGTAATCCATCTGATCCAGCTCAACCACAAAACGATCAAGTCCTTTGTGGGATGATTCAGGTGTGTTAGAGCACCATGTCCTGAAAGGGTGCAGGAGTGCAGGTGAAAGGCCCTGGTGCAGGTTAACAGTGGTTTTTCAGCAGGCTTCTGCAACACCACAGCCAGCTCACTAGCAGAACGCACTAGAGCACTTGTTGAGGGATAAACATGATAAACCTTGATGATCCTAAAAAGTATGTTTTCAAAATAAAGTTTTACATTATTATTTAATTAGGCTCACTGAGATTAGTGGAGGAAACAAAGAAAAGAAGACTGGGACAGGTGTTTTTTGGGTTGTTTTTTTTTTTTTTACAGATTTGCATATTATTTATGAAGCTCCTTGTGTATTGGTACACTGTGTTCATTATGAATGAATAGTATTAATTATTCATAATTATGCACAGTTAATCAAACGTCATCTATGATGGACATTGACTGAAATCTGACCTCTTTACAATCTGACAGTTACATGTAATTGTGCATTACAGGATATGAACTCAATCCAGGTGCTAAGTGGGTCTTCCAGGCTGTGTAATCCAAAGGAAGAAACCCCTAGAACATCCGAGACCCTGGACCATCAACGAACATCAGAGCAGAGCACTCTGCTGCATGGCTGAGAGAGGACAGCTACCTGTTTTTCTGTATTTTTAATGGCAATTTAAGTTGTTTGTGGGACCCGTTGTCTATGCGTTTTCTGTAGCTGGAGACCAAAGTCGATATATTTTTCCCTGTGGACTTTATGTTCTCTTAGCAAGCTTTGCCAAGCCAAAATTAAATATGCTTTATTGTTTTTTATTAACATTGCAAATGTAAAATTCCTGCCTAAGAAATCGGCAATAGGGAATCGGAGCTCGAGAATCAGGTGCTGCAGGTTTCAGCAGGTTATAAATTTGCACAATACAGAGTCAAGCAGGTGAGCTTGCGTCGACCGCCGCAGGCTTCCGCCCTCACAATATGCTTGGGAATTTTTCAACATTTTTCATAAGATGCAACTGCATTACAGAGTACGTGATAAAACTAACTAAGGAGATTTACTATGCACTCTCCCCTCTCTGAGCAATTGTACTGCTGCACTGTTATTTTGCAGACATTTTTTTATTTCCTTGGGCTGAAGTACGACAGAAAGTTCATCAGAAAACGAAGCCCTTCGTAGGTAGAACCAAGCGCGCAGCGATCTGCAAGTTTGACCAGTTCACTAAGCGCCACTGCTCAAGAAGAACTGGAACCAGTCAAACCAGGCCGAAACAGTACTAGGTTAAATTCAATTATCACTTTAAGCAAGGCATTCCTAATAGACTGCATGCTATTTTAGGCAATTATGAAATGGCTTTTCTGTGACCGCAGGCCCATTGGCGTCTTCATACAGCTGGCTTAAACCTAGACGATTACAGTGAATAAAGGTCTCCACATGTCACATGCACTCAAAAAAATCATTTCTCGCCCAAATACTTAAGTTCAAGGTGATTTCATTCTAAAATATGCATTTTCCAGTTGGGCCCATCATAAATTATTAATATCCTGTTAGTAATGGTGATAATTTGATGCTGTCACGAAACAGATACCACTTCACTTCCTTACTTATTGACAACAGTAGTCTAAAGTACAATAAATTATGTTCACGTTTTTTTTTTTTGTAAACTTACACTTCGCAAGACATCGTATCAACATCGTCGGTGCCGTGGAAAAAAGTATGTTCTCGGGAGTCCTTGGGTGATTTCTTCTTGGAACGCCACGAGCCAAATCTCCTTTTCTTTTTGTGACTCGGACTTGTGGTCTCGGAGTCCTGGTATGACCCATCTCTCGAGCCGCGTAACTCCGGGCTCGACGGTAAAGTTTTAGCTCCGGGACTTTCGCGCTCGTAACTCGGTGAAGTCGCCCAATAACTCTCGTATTTCTCTGCCTCTCTGGTCTCTTTTTCCTGCGACTTTGTTTTTAGAAAAAGTTTCTTAATTTTGGAAGCCCTAGACAGACTCATTACTCCGACAGTTGTCAGACAATATTTGATGAAGATAAGCGAGTTCTTTGTAAAGCAGAGCGGCAGGTATCCAGACCCCTCACCAACTTGAACGTGAACACGCTTTGACTGACGCTCGAAGGAAGATCTTGTTTTCCAAGCTTTCGAAAGAAGGCGCGTGTAGTGGGTTGGGTTGTATGTAAACTCCAGATAAACATTTTTTGCTAGGCGTCTCTGAATGTGTTCTAATCATGTGAAATTTAATAGTATGAGCTGCAGTCTAAGTCATAGCATAAGTTTAAAATGCCTTTTAGTAAGTATGGTGAGACAATGAGAAAAAAGCATTAATTTATCAATAGCACAAACAAATCACGTGTCATTTATTTCTAGATCCCCTTGGTCTACCTAAAATATATAAGACCGTGACTGATGAAAAACTTACATAGCTCCATCTCGTGGACAAATAGGAAAGAGCCGTTCTTGTTCTTAGTGAGCATGAAATTTAGATCGCAGTTTTGGAGGCATTCAAATTGACTGAGTAGATTGATCTTGTAAACTTCAAGTGTATGGTAGAGTAAAGACTATCGTTTAGGTGTCGACCTTTTAACACTAGTGCCAGTCCTTTATGCCAACATTTAACAGACTGACAAGTTTATGCAAAAGCGCAAAAAAAAATAGTCTACATGAGTCGTAGCTGCCAGCAGTTTATTGAGAGCGAGATGGCGAATGACATACATGCAGCCTATCCGTTATCAGTGTTAGACCTGCGTCTTATTCAAACACAGGCTGAGGGAGGGTATAAAATAAAAGCAAAACAAAACAGGCACAAAACTTCAACATTCAGCATCTCAGTGGAATGGATGGAAAATGAATCTCCTGCACGAGACACAAAATCATGGTACCAATCAACCAATCAGAAGGCACATGATTCAGTTCACTGAAAATCAGAGTTCATAGCAGAATCGGACAATTAAACTGAGAGAGACTCGTTTGTCCAATTTCAGGATGTGAAATTGGCCTGAAAACTCGCTCATTAGGTTGCCCTCCTTCATTTAACGAGTATAAGGAGTAAGTGAAGGGACAGCTAGTTGGCTGAAGCTGGAGAGTTGCTACCCAGACCTACTAACGCACAGCGGTTCTAATCGTGTTACAGAGAACTAACGTACCCAGACCGATCCCGTCCCTCCTCCCAAAGTTATCCAGGATCTAGAGTGGGAAGAATTCCTCATAAATACTGTAACGTTACCTAACTGAACCCAGTGCACCGTCTATTGATGTTTCCGTCAACCACATGATGAATCGTTGGGCTCCAGTCTTTAAGAGTGCCATTGGAGAAGTCCGCTACAGTTGCGTGGGGATTAGAACAGGTACCTGCAGACACTGCGGTACTCACCGAGTGAGCTGTATCCATACTCCTGGTCTACGAGTACGAAGTAGGGAGCTAGCGCGCTTCTTAGTTTGATTTAGGACAAGCCTTCATTGTTTAAAGGAGCTTCATTTTAGGCCACTTATCTATGAAACTACAGTTTTTAATGTGATCAAGCAGTTACGTTTTCTTCGTTTTCAGATGCCAAAACATGTAAATGACGTGTGCACTCTCAAGAAAACGATTAAGATCTGGAGATGCATCATCTGTTATTAAAACTTGCACACCTAAGAAAATCCCTTATCCTACTACATTCAAATCCATGGAGATAAAAAAATGCTCGTCAGTTTTTGGAAAACTTATTTACAATTCTCCTATTAAATTGGTCTTCAAACAGCCTTTAAAAAAATGATACAAAAGGGGGAACAAAACCCATTCACTTTTGTCATGTATTAAAGCCAAAAAATGTAGTTTTATACGTATTCATTCACTATCTAGTATTCCTGTCCTTTGTCATGTAACAAAATCAAAAGTGATCACATCCAGTTCACTAGGATCACAGGCCGTTCACCTTTCCCTTTTTGTTGATGGCTGGAGTGCTTTGGCTATTACAAGAAACACTAAAATCAAAACACTAAATCACAACATGAATTTCAACTTATTTGTGAAAACAGTTCATTATTAAGAATGCATTTTAAATGTCTTCAATTAGCATTTGTCCCAACTGTATCATAGTAAAATGATGTATAAATACCAAAGACACTTCAGATTATACATATCTGACATGAATATTTGCACGTGTGATCCTGCAAAATGTATTGCCGTCATGGTTGGATCCTTACGTTAGTGTGAGTGAGGTTTCCGTTTGTTTAAAACAGCAACTACAGACTTGCAGTTAAACTGTGAATCAATTTCATGAATGCTTCCATTTCCTGATTGGCTGATATCAAACCATCAGTTTATTGGATATTGTATGAAGTGGGTGGAGTCTAAAAGATTTAATAATACGTCAATAGATAACTGAAGGAGCAATTAATTAACTGTTCGAAACCAGAGTCATTATTAATTTCAATTCAAACGTTTACCTTCATGTAATGTCAAAGTCTGGAAATATAAAGCAATCAGTGCTCAATCTAGCACTCTCAAGAAAAACACTGGCACGTGCAACACTGTTTACATATGCTCGATCAGAAAACGAACAAAAAAAACAAACAAAACAGCTTTAGAAATGCTCACTTTGCAAGCTTAGAAAAGCAGTTCCCATTATCATAAATCCATATTAGGAAAATGCAGCTGGTGGAGCCCCGCGCAGTGGACGAGGAGTGGAGCACGGAGGTGGATGTACTTATTGGTTTGGCAGGTGCACAAAATGCTCCTGGACTCTTACATCTCCTGCGTGTGGCTTTTCTTGTATTAGGTCAAACTTTTCAGAAAAAGTTAACCAAAAAAACCCAAACCAAACCAAACCAAACCAAAAAAAACCCTAAAAATAAAATGCATGATATAGAGAAGTTTCAATATGCCAAATTGTCAACCGCCACATTCGGGTTACGTTGGCAATAAATGTGATATCTTAAAGAAATGCAGATAGGGGAGTAGGAGGAAATCATGCAGTGGGTTTTTTACTCTAAAGAAAAAAAAGGGGGGGGGGGGAAGAGTTCATAACTTTCTCTCTCAAAAAAAATTGTCCCAGTGTTGGGATTTGGGGGTGAGTGGGGGCTGGATTTGTCACAATGCCTTATTTGACAAGCCTCTTGGCTACATCAGCGTAAGCAATCTCAATCTCTTTGTCGCTGGGGCAGGTGTTGGTGAACTCCTCGCGCGTGTACGCGTTACTCAGGTACTTCCAGATGCCGGTCATGTCCTTGGGGATCTCAAAGCCCCGATACTTCTTAGCCACCACCTGACAGGAAGAGACACACGGCGTTAAACACAGCCCCAGAGAGAGAGAGAGAGAGAGAGAGAGAGAGAGAGAGGGAGGGAGAGAGAGAGAGAGAGGTGCAGCGTTAAACACAGCCCCAGAGAAAGAGAGAGACGCGCAGCGTTAAACACAGCCCCAGAGAGAGACACGGTGTTAAAGATGGCCACAGAAAGACTGCGACATTAGACAAAAACATTAAAGCATTAGGTATATACGGCATAGTAAGGGTTAATTAAATGATATAAAAGCTGTAGAAAGATTAAAACAAAAGTTCAGCAAACTTTAATGTAAGAAAAAAAAAAGAAAAAGACCAAAATTAAAATGGAAATTTTTCCACATCCACACTTGAGCTCATCGTTACCTTGACGATGTGTAGTTTGGGCAGCAGATTACAGTCAGCCAGGGTCATGTTGTCACCGTCCAGAAACTTGCGTCTGGACACTTTGAGATCATCCATGCTGTTGTGATCGATCTCATCAGGCAGTGGAGAACAAAGATACTCGTCCAGCTTCTGCAGGGTCTTCAGCAAGCCTCGTTCAAGAGCTGCAGGACACACACACCTTCAGAATTCAGACGTCACACACTGTCTGATCGGTGCGGTTTAGCCCAGTGTTTCACCATGTGCAGACATGAGCAGGGCTGAACATCCGTTTCTTTCACGTGCAAACATTAGGGTTGCTGACGGGTGACATTTATGCATGTTTTGTTAGGTATTCTTTGCTGAAGACACTGAGAAACTACCCTCACTAACAAACTACTACTTCAGACTACTAATAAACTATTACTAACCAACTACCCTTCACTTTGTGAGAATAAATCACAAATATTAAATACAGAAGGATCTGAAATGCAAGTTTGAAGAACCTGCCAAGTCCCTCATAACACAGGTTTTCTCAGGAGTTCTCATAGTTGCCACATGAGGGTGCCAGTTCCTCGTACATTTCACACACTCACCCTCATTGGCATCAGGTTTGGAGTTCTTGATGTAAGCAGAGAATTTAGCGAAAATGTCCATTCCGGCTGTGTTGGACTCTGGATGACTTGCACTGAGTTTGGCATACCTGAAGAAAGACAGGACATGGCACTACATTAGCAACTGTACAGCTGGACACCAGGGATGTGCGATATATTGTTTGTTCAATATTATCGCAATACTGCCTTTTGCCAATACAGGTATTGCAGAATGCTGCAATATGTGAATGAGCTACACAAACACACTCACTTGGGTGGACTGAGAACATCCTCAAGAAACTCCTCGATCTTGTTGACATCAGTTTTCACTTCGCCATTAAATGTGATGAAGGGAGGGTGTGTTCCTGGGGCCAGGTTCTGAAGATCAGCTGGTTTCCTGACAACATACAGATAACCAACATCAAATTAACAATCACTGCAGTGAAAAAAACCACACACACACACACACACACACACACACACACACACACACACACACACACACACACACACACACACAC
>JAOXYF010000011.1:599179-616145 GCA_028565775.1 Sternarchorhynchus goeldii
TCTATTCATATTCCTCTCCAGCCACCCCCCGCCCTCACACACACACACACACACACACACACACACACACACACACACACACACACCTCTCCTCCCCTCCCTGTGCCCCCTGCCCTCCCCCCTCTCTCTTTTTTCCTTAGAGAACATTTTCCCGCTCTTCCCTGAAAAGCAAAACAAAAACTGGACCAGGACTCCACAGTAAGTGACTGACGGCTCAAGGATCCAAAAGAACCATCTCAAGTTTCCATTATAAACAGGTAATGAACAGGAATCTGGGCCACACTGGGAAAAATCACCCCCAGAACCTTTTTTTGTGTTTTACCAACAAAATATCCCTATTTAATGTAATCCCTATTTAAATGGGTGACAGTCTCATACTAAACTGCTGAAATAATAGTCTTACAAACGTACACCTCTTTCTCCCTTTGTGTCTGTCTGTGTGTGTGTATACACACACACACACACACACACACACACACACACACACACACACATGCTTATGTATTGGTTTATGCACATACATACACACGCGCGCGCGCTTGCTTCACAAATTACATACAAGAACCCAAAACACAAGGCTGACCAAAGACAGAGGTAAGGACATGGGCTTGTGGTCATCTGCTGACCCAATTAGAGCGTAAATTCCTTTCTCTCTCGGTATGGAGAACCGCGTACGCGATCCGTTAAGCCAGCGACGAAACGAGAACCGTGAGGACCACCACCACCACGGTCCCACCATCTAGTTTCACTCTAAACACAATGGCGCTCTTGATCCGAGATTCTCAGAAGTGGGTCATAACTTTGCTTCCAAGTCTGCTGGCTACGTATCCTTGACTAGGCGGATATCCTGCCTCAACCCTCTAACTGGCTTATATTATACAGCTAAGCTTTCCTTACCCACCCGTTCATTGTTATACACTCGAACTTGCGTCTTTTTTTCCCCTTGTTTAATAGCAGTTCGGAAAACTGTGTATGGAAGATAAATAACGGCATGTAATGATAAACTCATAACTGATACCAAGAGATATCGAGCGAGGAAATAGCACATTGAAGTCCCTGTCAGTAATAAAATAAAAAAATAAAAAAACCGCAGCACCCGCCCTTGCTATTCAAGGCGCCTGACATCTATAAACCACATGGCTGGCCGTGGGATGTTACTTCCAATTTCATCATTCACTTTATCGGCTATAACGTCAAACCAAAAACAAACCAATTCAGATTCGTCTTTAACACGCTACGGATAAAACACCACCGATTCACTGTCGCATAACGGTTTAACTGGGCACTCCGTAATAGCGAAGGGGGTACGAGACTACAATGCTACCAGAGGCTACAGTTCTAACGATTTGCTCCTACCTCCTTCAAAACTGCGCTAGTGAATAATGTAAATGTGTTTAACCAGCACACAAACAAAAAAAAACACAGGGTAAAGGTTTTTTTTTCCATCTTAGTGGAAATACATCGCAATGTAGCACATTTCTCCTTAGGCCAGCTGCGCGCTAATGCTTTTGAAAAAAACAATTGTTTCTTACCTTCACAAAAAGCTCAATAACTGGTTCGTTATCCCCCCGACCGTTCTGAGGTACCGAGAGAGACATCCTGAATTTTGCCTTTTAAGCAGTTTTGTCCAAGAAAATAGGTGTCGGACTCCTCGCCAGATGAAAACTTTTCCAACTGCACGCGTTACGCCAGCCCCTTCTCACCGAGGAGTCGTTCTCGGACGTTTTTTTTTTCTCCCAAGCAAGCAACGTTAGCGGAGAACTGCAACGTTACTGCAATGTTCTCACCAGAGTGTGTTAAGAACAGAAGAGCTTTCCGAGCCTTAACTTATTCGGGCAATTTCTGTTTTGCAAAGCACTGGCTTAGTACTTGGGCATCGCTGAGCAGAAGTACAACCCTTCCTATCATCTGCTGGTTATATTCTACTTGGGGATGGAGCGGCGAGGTAGTAGAAAAAGCAACAGGAATATTTAAAGCTGTGATGTCATCCACAGAACAAACAAAAAAAGTGGGCTGGATTAGGGCTGGTCTTCGCTGGAAGGGGGATGCCGATCTGCATTGCTCATGTAGCTAAAATAAATGACCTGTGCAGAGTCATTCAGACTCATTCAGAGGTTTGACTCATTTCAAAAGAACTTTTAAATATCGTACAACTACTAATTACGTTCGTCGTAAGTAGTTTTCATTGTTATTTTACTTAGGAAAAGTGTTTTATAGTTTTATCTCAAATGATCCATAATCTGCTGAAACTGCATAATATTCATAATATTAAAAAAAGATCCGTAACTGGTCTTCACATATCCAGAAAACAGCTTTAAGTTCGAGTTCAGGTTATCGATCATTTTATTAAACGAATATGAATACAATTTCTTGACCACTGTTATAATTAAAGAAAACGCTCTAAAAATGGCTTTGACAGATCTGGATTATGGGTTGTTTCAGTAGTCTGTTACAACGAATTAAACAATTGCAAACTGCTAGGCAGCTCTCCCATAGCTAGATTAAACCATTTGCAACCAAATCAAGCAGGCTACGTTAACATTACTAACCTGAAGCGAGTAAAATTACAAAATGTTTTCAGAGCTGTTTGCCCGTTTTAATACGATGAAATATCTCACATATATGACTTTTTTTGTTGGTGACACAGAGTGCCTTGAGCAAAAACGTGTGCATGTAAAGCCGTTTCGGAGGACAGGTGCATTCATACTGTAGCCAGATACAGGTCACTTTCAATTTTGAATGTGTTTTGGCAAGTCGAGCAATTCTGATCTGACTTGAAATATGAACGCTGCTGTTCATGATTCTGTGATTGTCTCTTAAAGGATTTTACTGATATGTAATTTCAGGCTGGTTTAAGAAGTCAGGATGAACCAGTATACCAACCGCAGCTTTTTCGACCATTTCATCCAGTTTAATTTTTTACGGTTACTGTTTTTTACGGCCCTGTTGCCTTGAACATAATCATGAGGGCAAGATGTGAAGGGCAGCAGCATCACAGCGCTATTCAAGAGAAGCTGGACAATCATGAGCCCAAGAACTTCAACGCATGACAGCAGATTAACCTTACCTCATTTTGGGACCATATCGGTAATTATGGCGCAGAGTACACGCTGTTCATTGTTTTCACCAAATATGTTAAAACACAAGTACCTCAAGGCTGAGCCACTGAAGAAAATCCTACAGCACTGCACAGAAATATTTCGCAACACGAAAATCTGGGTGCACTGTAGTAACACCTTTCTGAGCTCCACTAAGGTAATTCATTGGTTTGCCATGTGCCAAGAAACAAAGTGACATTCCTAATAAAAAGTTTCATGACATTAATAAATATTAACCATATTACCACCCTCCACACAATGGCCCTCTATTGTGCTGTCGGATATCGCTACTGACGATTTAGTGGTCAGGGGCACATGGACCGTTCCCTAGGTTACAAACGAGGCAAACAGGCTTCAAACAGGCTTGTTATCTTTTCAACCAGACTGCTATGTATTATTTGACACCACTTTAAAAACATTTCACGAAGCCAGCTAAAAAAAAATCCATTTAGACTTAAATTGGAGGTATGAACTGGCTTTATATCAGTATTAACCAGTCGGATATTAAACCCACGCAGTTTAACATCGGTACAAAAAACCCGTCACGTGGGACACGATGAAAGCAGATCCTTTCTTTTATTGTGACTTTTTCAAAGCCAGAAATTTCAGTGAGGTTCAACAACTTGAAACAGCTTTACAGTTACAAAAAAAAAAGAAAAAGAAAAGGGGGTCGAGAGAAACAAAGAAAATGCAAAACATTTATTTTATTCTCCGTATTTCCAGTGTGACAGGAAGCTGCACAAAGGCAACTCCGACCAAATCGACGGAAAGAGCAGGCCGCGAGGGCCTGTGTTTACAGCCATGTCACCCCGTGTATAGGTTCAGGGTTCATGCACTCAGGAGCTCAAACACGGGTCAGCTGCTGTTCACAAGACGGACACTCGCCACTCTGCCGGCGCACCACGACCGGCCCCCACCCAAACATAAAACTAAAACAACCCTGTCACTAGTGAAGGTATGGCCGATTCTACAGGATCCTCAAACTACCGAGGTCAATTAATAATGGCTTCCCTCAATTTCGAAAAATTGAAAATAAGGGTTATGAAATTTTTTTTTTGTTTTTTCTTTTTTTTGTATACGCATGTCATCATTGCTGTGGGTGAAAAGAAACGCAAAGATCATGCTCTAATAGGAAATAAACTAAAAACCCATATCACAAATTTGAAAAAGAAAGAGGGAAAAAACAAAACAAAACAAAAACCACAATCCTAGGAGAAATTTAACAATTTGTACATTCTAAAGCTGAACCAACATTAAACAGTTTTAAAAATGAGAAGAGGAGGCAAAGTAGGGAAAGTGATTTTCAAGACTGGGATGATGGGGAGATCTGTGCTTTGCGCATGGATCGCAGAGCCTTCTCTCTCAGATGCTTCTCCAGGTCATCCAGACTGTCCTCTACTTCACTCTCTGATTCCTTCAAGAAAGGTAGCATTAATCACAGACTGCTTCATCACAGAAAAAAGACAAACGTGTTACAGGGTCTCTGATTTCCAACACGCGTGCTGGACTCAACGCTACAGGAACGAGATGAGGATGATTAATATTCCTATTCAGGTGGGGGTGGAGCACAAACTTTTACTAGACACCACAACTCACTTCACTGGGCGCACATATTTCAAGTGCATTTTATACATGTACCACTACTTATTGATCAAGGTTGTCATGCACAATTCACCTTATAGCTAATCACTGGTCAGTTTTCTAAGGGACATTTTGTAGGTTAACCATTTTCAGCACGGCAGGCACAGTAACTAACTAACTTCTTAACTAGAGACAGTATCTGGACTAAAGGCATGTCTGAAGCATGCATCCATTAATAAATGTGGTCTTTGAAGCTCCACTGAAAGGCAGTCTTGAGCAGATGAGAAATGCATACTTCACCTTTTTCTGATCAGAGTCGAGGTCCGCTTCCACGCGGGCGCCTTCCTGCTCGTCCACAGCTAGCCCCGCCCCGCTCTTCTCCTTCTTGTGTTTCTTGTGCTTCTTGTGTTTTTTCTCTTTCTTGTGTTTCTTCTCCTTTTTCTTCTTCTTCTTCTTTCCTCCGTCTACGTCAGAGTTCTGAATAAAGGGAAACGGTAAATAAAAACCTGCTTTTAGCTCCTTTCATCAATTTCCTTCCCAAAACACCAGATGACGACAACTGAAAGCCTGCGTACACGGTTTATGAATTGAAAAACTAGTAAGAAAAAAAAAAATCCTATTTGGTCTATGGATTTTGGGGAGCAGGCAAGAATGAGAATCCAGGCCCTGTCCATTCCTTATAAAGATAACAGAATAGAATAAATTAAGCTAGCTTGCTTTTGGTCCTTGACATTTCCCCACCTGCTCAGGTTGGACGTACCTTATTGGGGGAGGGGCTAGGGGAGGCACTGCTGGCCTTCTTGGCTGGAGGAGGTGGTGAAGCGCTGGCTGAGCGGGCGGGAGAGGGTGAGGGCGATGGTGAGGCAGGAGCCGGCCGTTTCTGAGTCCCAGAGGTTGCCGCCGAGGCTGCTGGGAAAGGAGGCGGGGAGGCGGAGCGTGACCGAGACACAGCTCTCCTTACTTTCCGTGGGCTCTCGGAGCTTCTGCGGTCAGAAGGAGGACGATAAAAACTAGCATTACAAAACAATGAATTAAGTTAGGACACCCATATTGGTTTTATTAACAGCTATATCTGTACACAATATCAGTAAAGATTCACAAAGCTTCGACTTTCAATCAAAATCAGTGGTGACTTGGTGGCCTTATCTGTGTGACTGCCATTTCTCAAGAATCACAAGGAGCTCTGCTATTCCTTCTAACATAAATAGATAGCTTCACTGGTTCCTTGATCATCCACATACCTCTGCATCTTGTGTGGCTCTGGCGTGCGGGACACCCTGCGTATGGGTCTGCCATGAGTGGGCGACTGCTGCCGTCTCTGTGGGGGAGAGCCGGAGGGCGGGCGCCTGGCCGGAGGGCTGGTCGAGCCTCGGACCCCGTGCCCCGGGGGCGGCGAGGAGCGGGGCTCTCTGGCTTGGCGCGCCGCGGGGGGGAGCAGGGGGCTCCGGCGATGCCGCGGCGGCGGCGAGGCTGAAGAGGGCGGACTGCGCCTCTTCCCGGGGCTGCTGCCACGTCCACGCTTGGGGGAGCGCGAGGGCCGTCGCTTGGAGACGGGAGAGCGAGACGGCTGCTGTTTGGAGACGGGGGAAGGTGAGGGCCGGCGCTTTGGAGGAGGGGAGGTGGAGGGGCGGCGCTTCTGGACAGGGGAGGGGCTAAAGCGACGCTGTATGGGAGGTGAATAGCGTCTGGGAGACGGTGAGCGACGACGAGAAAGGGGGGAGGGAGACCTGTGAGAAAAGATGAAGAGCAGCAGCAAAGTTAAATGAGTTCTCAATCAATGAAGTGAACAGGTTATCCCAGGCTAGAGTGCAGAACTTTTTTTTTCTGCTTCATGTCCACCACCCTGAACATTGTTTGTCCCATATCATCAACAGAGTTCATGGAATATTCCAGAATAAAAAACGAGTAGAGCACCTGCGTCGTGGAGGAGACGGGTACCTGCGGCGTCTGGACGGAGAAGGGGAGCGAAGGCGCCTGGGCGACGGAGATCGTCTCTTCCTGCAAGAAACGGAACGAGAGAGGAAGGCACACAGGAAGTTAAAGGACTATAGTAGCTCACTTAACTTTTACTTCAAGGGATTTTTCTTACTCCACGTGCAGTGGGGAGACCTCTGGGTCATTACTGAAAACAAAAACACGTCGTCACTGCCCGTGACCAAGCGCCACTGTACCGTGGCGATGCCTCCCTGTGCCGTCTCCTAGGTGATGCGGGCGAGTGACTTCGCCTCCTTCTCAACTCTCCGTTCCTCGCAGAGGGCCCTCTGCCTTGCCTCCTCGGACCTTCATCTTCTGAGGACGAGGATGACGATCCTGTCTCTGCGGCCAGACAGCATGCATTACTACCCATGGAAGGTACATATTACAAGTGTAGGGTGGAAGAGTGTACTTGGAGCAGGAGAGAGTAAGTACAAGCACACTAACAGTGTGTGTGAGAGAGAGAGAGAGAGAGAGCGCAAAAGGGGATTAGGGAGTGAGAGAACATGAATGGGGAAGGGAGAAGCTAAGCAGTGAGCACCTGATGATGACTGCTGATTCTGCCTGCGATACTGTCGGCGCTGCTGGACAGAGTCGGCCGCGGCCCCCTTCCCCCCCTTGTCCTCCTCTGGAACACAAAGCAGCAAGGGATGTTTTCAATGACCCAGAAAACACAAACACCCTCCCTTTACATGTGAGTGCACACAAGTGTAGGGACTTCCAACACCCAGACAGGTGCCAAGGAACAATAGTTTCATAAAGATTAAAAAAAAAAAAAAATCATCTGGCTAGAAATGTAAAACATTCAGCGCACCTTCATGTGTTAAAGACGTATCATTTGGGAGGCACTACATGATCAGGCACAGCATTGTCCATTTAAAATAAACACAAGAGTCACATGGCTCATCAGAACTCAAGCATTCACTCATTAGTAGTGCCTACATGCATTTTGGGGAGGCGAGTACAAGGTCCAGCTATTTTCAGGGTAATATGGTAGAAGTTGTTGGCCATGACAGTTTATAATAAAGCTGGAAACATTAATAAGCAAATGGCTTAATTTAAGATTGATTCGTCTCATGTTGATGAGCACCACCTTAAAACTGAATTATTAGCTTCAGTTTTAAAGATCAAAAGATCCTGTTAATTATCCTTCCTTGGATTTAGGAAGATTTTATTTCACTAGCCAAGAGCTGGTGAAATAAAACACTTCCATTAGTTGCACTTGCCAGGGCATTCAAACAGGGAGAGGCGGGTACTTCCAACGGAACTCCATGCGCTCACCTGATTCCGAAACGTCCGATCGTCTGGGTTTAGGAGCAGGTACTGGGGACTCGTTTCTTCCTCCAACTCGACGCTTCGAACCTGAAATTCATACCATAACGACAGAACCTCATTTCCAAACACTCTCAAACACTACCCTCTTTAAAAGTCATCAACCGACGAGCACAATTCTACAGAACTTCCTAAGCTGATGTGTTCCACACAAGATCAGTTTTATTGAGCGGGACAGATATGGATCATTCTGCCCTAAAGTGGAAAAAGTAAGAGTTTGAACTCTGAGTGTTGATGCAGAGCACAGACTCTGTACCCCACAACCCACCTGTGCAGGCCGCCAGCACTAATCCCAGCATGCAGCATTCTGGAAACCACCCCCCCCCCATGCACTGGTAATGATACTGTATCCACACTGGTGGAACATAATGGGACTGTAAAATGGTCCATTTGATCTGGTGCAGGTATTGTGGGTTTAAGGTATTTAGGTTGAATAAACTGTTAGAAACAGACCCCTTCCCCCATCGCGCAGCACAAGTAATTAACGTAATTAAGAAATGCAAATAAGAAAACTTTGTAGACCCGTGTTTGATACTTTTGAATTATGGTATCTAAAAGACATTTTCTAATCAAATACCTCCAATGCATGAGGCACTGTAGGGGGAGGAGTGGGCAGGAGTTACCTGAGGGGCTGGCGTCAGGCCCGGCCGGGCTGCGGTGTCTCCGGGGAGGGCTGGAGGACGGCTCAGGGTGACGGGGCTGTTTTCTGGGTGGTGTGCCTGATGCCCGCTTTGCTGGCCTTTTGTGAGGCGAGCGTGAAGAGGAGCTGCCCGAAGATGACCGAGAGCGCCGCCTGGTGGATAGAAAACGGAAAACATCGAAAACAGAGTAGTGTTAAAATGCCAATACTAGACACAAAAAGAACTGAAACCCAGGAGAGTAAGCGAGGGAGTGCATATTTAACTGTAAACCTTTTCCATGCGATTTACCATTTACAGAGCTCACTTAGGAACAGGTAGTGCATCTAACTGCAGTAGCAAAACGGACAAAAGCGCACCTGCGAGCAGGTGAGCGGCTGCGCCTGTGTCGGGGGGGAGGGGGGCGTCTGGGAGGACTCCTACGGCGAGGGGACATGCGTCTCCGTGGGCTTGATTTGCGGCGGGGGGAGTACGACCTGCGAGGAGGACCAAATCGGTACTGCTCATGAGTTCTCAGAGGTAACCTAACTGATAATTAATCTCATCTCTGCACATATAATCACTGACACACGTTTCATTTTCATGAATGACTATAACTGAAAATAGGACAGAAAACACTGTTCCAAAATCATAAGAGTCTGCAGAAACAGCACTAGAAAGTTTATATATAGTACACAAAGCATCCATGACAACTGATCCAAGATTTTTTCTGTACCGGTCCGATGCTAAAACCCAAATTTCATATTCACCCGATTCAGTATTTTCTCCATTTAAAAGTCACTGTGGACTTGGGTTTTACCCAAACAATTGAACTAGATTCAACCCATGATTGAGAGATATTATAAGGTTTATTTTTACAAATATATGTGGATATAATGGACAAAAATACAATTTAAAACAAAAATGTTTACAAATCTAAAGCCTCCACTTTCCTCCATTGCCCCAGTGTGTCTCTACCAATAATACAACATGTAGGACACCCCAAGGCAGAGTTCAAACATCCCTAACAAGACAATCGTGTGCGTGTGTCTGGGTGCCGCCCTACCTGGAGCGTGACCTCGGGCGTCGTCGGGAGCGGGGTGAACGGGAGCGGGAGCGATGGCGCGGACGATCCCGCCGTCCCTCTTTTTCTCGTTCCCGTGGCTTCGTCTTGTCCTCTGTCTTCGTCACCTTCTCCGGGGACGCCGCCTTGGAAACCTCGGCCACGGAGTCCGGCTTCGCCTCAGGCGCAATGTCGCTGGATAAGGAGCGTGGGTGTGAAAACTGAGCAACGTAGAAGTGCGCAAAAAAACGCGATACATCTGTGCCCGTGCCACCAGGCGCTAAACTGGGGGTTGACGCCGATATAGAGATGTAGGTGCTGATATCTTATCACAACCTTTCCAGACAGACTACATGATGTCAGGATTCAGGACTTTTTCATTTTAGAGCTTATATTTATCAATTGGTCCAAGGTAAATCAAAACAGAACTACACACTGTACTGACATTTGTTCATGTTTAGAAATGTGCGAATTTATATTTCGTATTTTTCTAGATTTTCCAGATCTGAACAAGAATCCTGACTTTACACTAGGAAACAAATCTGCATTATTTAACCATCTCGCATCTGCATATTTGAGACACTGAAGAAAGTAACTTGCAAGCAAGCCATAACCATAATGTAAAAAACATCTCCTCCTTTGGTTACCTGGTCGAGGAGGCCTCCTGAATGAGCGGTTCGGGTTTGGAGCTCTCCGATTGGTCAGGTTCTGGCTGTGGCTCATTCTTGTGATTGGGTGGGCTGGGGGCGTGCGAGGCTAGAGGGCTGGGTTTGCGGCGAGGTGAGCGTGAGTGACTGCGCTTCCTCTCCCGTTTCACTGGAGAACGAGATTTCCGACTGCGATCAAAAGGCCAAAGCATTAGAAGAAGCGATATCCCTACAAAGTGTCATTCAAAAGAACAGGTCCTACAATAAACCTCAAACAAGACCATAAAATTATAAAACCATACAACTATTTAGTATAGAAAAAAAAAATATCAATGACCAAAGCATGTTGGAGGGTGGAACCCACCGTTTGGGACTCTTGGACTGAGCCCTCTCCTTGTTCTCCTTCCTATCTTCATCGATTTTCTTCAGAGAGGCCAACTTCTCCTGTTCGATCTAGGGTGTCACAAATGACATGTTAAACAAAGCACTTCTCTGTAAAATACAGTACTTTTATAAATCGTGTTGAAATTCCTAAGTCTGTCTACTTTTCTGCAAAACAGAATTGGGACAGAACTGCGACTCTTGCTTAGTCCTTGTTCTGTGCATCTGTAAAAGCACCCGTTACGCACACAGGTAGGCTGCACCCGACTCACCTGTCTCTGCTTGATCTCCTCCTTCTTCTGCTCGAGGAAGGCAGAGGGGATGCCAGCGATGTTCTCCTGGGCGCTTAGCAAGAGGGGCCAGAGATCCTTCATAAACTCGCGAGCGTTCTTCCCGTTCAGGAAACCAGTCAAGTTGATCTGCATCATCTTACCATCTGGATTCTGCAACACACACACCAAGGACAGAGAGAAAACTTAATACAGCAACAACTCGAGAGGAAAACTGAAGGAGGGGCTCTGATAGCCAACCCTAACATTTATCCTTCCTAAACACAAACAGGGAGCAAATATTTAAGGAAAAGAAAGACTGACACTGGGGACAAAGAAAAAGGTGCTGCTGCCTTGGTCTATGCTCAGACTCTGGTTTTTGACTGATGGTCCAAGTGTCTTGATTTCAAACTCATTTAGAAACAAAAAGAAATAAGACACTAATCAATAGATTTCCTGAATTGCATGCATTACTTATGTCTGGCCCTAAAATCATCCTTGTAGACAAAATGAAAAACACAAAAACATACAATAATCAAATCAGAACTTTTTTTTTTGCATTGCAAGGGCCCCTCCCCCACCTCTAGGATATTTCAAAAGCTTGCCTCTCCCTCTACTCCCCTACTGTTGTGGCACAGCATCAATAAACCCACAGTACAGAGTGCGTCAAGACCCCACAAAGCAAGTACAGTCCCGATGTCTTCAGAATGTGCATCCTGCAGGGCTCTGCGGGCTCGAGGAGGGGGACTGGAGCGCCCGCCACTCCAGCACACGTACGGACGCTCCTTTGGCTCGCTTCCGCCTCCCTACTGCTTGTGACTCAACCACCTTGAGTTTAATGTTATATCATTTATCTAAATTGCAAGAGACGAACAAGCAATAATGAGTACACAAGGCATTTCAAAAATGTCTTTTTTTTTTTGCAATCAAACTACGTCAAGAGCAGACAGAAAATCAGAAATAAGGAGGTAAACTGACCAAAAGAAAAAAGAAAGTAAAATATAGCCGAGTTTAACATTACAACAGCTATTAAATGTAGAAAAAAAAAAAGAGTTGACGTCAGGCTATATTCAGTTTGTTCTGGAGTGGAAAATACGAAGTCCTGTTTGTTTGTTCTGTCTGAACACAGCAGACTTAGGCAAGATGGTACCTTTCTGGAATCCTCACCACAGGCCCCCACCCATCCCGTGAAGATTCAAAACCACCCTCGACTGAGTTAGGCAACGCCTTCTTTTGACACTAAACTCTGTAAACTGCCTTAACTCATAGGCTTTCGACTATTGCTAACAATACTCTAACAATACTAGGGGTGGTGGAAAATAAGGATCTCAGTATCTGTGCCCTGTTTTGTCATTCTGCCGTGCTGTTCTTCCACTGTCTAATCAACCCCATATTAAAAATAAAGGTACAATTATGGCATACAAATTGGGACATTGTATATAATGTTTCTCATGTGGTAATGAGCAGTCTATTAATAAATTGTTCTCTACAGAAATGGATTTTAAGTTTCTGTATGATTTTGGGGGGAAAAGTTCTACTGGCCAATTTGTATTTAGTAGTTCTGTGGTAAAATTTAACTCTGTAATAAAGAGCAAACAACTGATTAAGTTGACACGATTCTATCACTGAATGTCAATCCCTGTTCACAACTCACCTCAAAAAACAAAGTTCATCATCAAGGGAGAGTTGGGTTCAGTGAGACTTTGGGCTCAGGTGAGATCTAATTAGGTGTTGGTGCTATACTTCTGTTGCAAGGTATAACATCCATATTGGTTCAGGCCTTTTAAATCATAAATCACATCATCATTAGAAAAACCGTAGTTCAGAAGACACGTTGTTACATATTACAGCATCTTCAGAAAGTCGATACGATTGTTTATCCATTTCTACCAGACAGGACACAAATCGTGTCTCACTTTTGTTGCTACAGAATTTGTTCCAAATAAGACTTTAAACAATGTCTGATTCATTAATGCTCCTCCAATTCCTCCAGCACCCAGAAATCAAAAGAACAACTACTGCACACTCTTCACATAACCAAAGAAAGGGACCAGAAAACTGAATCAATAAAGACTACCTTCTCTTCCAACTGGTTGAAAACGAACTCTATGACGACATCGTCCTCGAAGCCAAGGATCTCTGTGACTCGCTGGGTGATCCAAGGTTTGATGACCTCCAGGTTTACCTTGGTCATATCCACCTGTGACAAACATTCGGATTAAATAAATAAAATACAGGATTAGACGATAAGTCTTAAACCATGTAAATACACAATGCAATAAAGATCACTAACAGCAGATTCCAACATATTTACATGAAAAGTGACTACAATGTTTCACAGAGAGAGAGAGAGAGAGAGACACCATACCTTTTTCTCCAGACATTCTGCAAACTTTAGCTGCTTCAGCAATTTCTTGTGCTTGTTACTGAAACGATTATCTTGCTCTGCGCTGGTGCCCTGCAATGAAAAGCGTTTTATTAAACGTCTAACACAACGAAAAACAATCAAATAAGATAATGCAAAAACACGCGAAAAATGCGATTAAACACTTTTTTGTTTACGTTGAACCACGTTGTGAAATAACGGCGCAACAACCACATATCGGCGCAATAGCTAATTATCTCTAGCTAACTACATGGCTGTGTTGTTTGCTTGTCAACTAGCTAAAGCTACGCTAGCTATCTAATATAGTCGGTTAGTAGTTTCAGGGAAGTACGCATGACAGCGAACTAGCCTAACGTAGAAAACGTGCAACCGAAACGCACCAAAATCAATAGCTAGCTAACTCACAGTCAAGAATTGCTGGCTATTTTCGAACAACTTCGAGTTAGCTAACTAGTTAGCTATTTTACTTATCGAGCGGTCTTGGCTGCTTAGCTAGCTAATTATGCTGACAAAACTTATCCAGCTAGCTAACGCTATGCCACTCCAAAGCAAAGTAGATAGGTGCCATGCGACACCATTATTGCCAGTCAAATTCGAATAAAAAAAAACTTTACTTTAAACACAGTCCGGATTATTTATTACTACAACGTTAGTTAGCCACCAATATGGCACCATGGACGAACGGCTAGTGAGCTAGTTACGTTTCTTCGATCCATCCGCCATTTTCACCTCGCGTTAGCCAGCAAGCTAACCTAGTTAGCCAACCAGCTCGCCACAAGCAGGTTATCACGAAATCTTACACGCATTAAGGCATATACGTGGTTTGAAAAATGAACTGTAAACAGAATACATCCTTATTCTTTTCGATCTCTAAAGAAATTCAAGAAAACGTTACTTACGCGGAAAAATCCCGCGTCCATTTCAGTCGAGGATAATGTGAACGTCTACCCGTGTAAAGACGTGCTACCACATCCCACAATCCACCGCGGCTCGTCTCTTCACTTCCGGAAAGCGTCGACTGGTACGTGAAGCCATTTACGAGAATAGATTCGATGATCTCTGTTGATATAACAAAAAAACATATTTGTATACTTATTTTGAAATGATATTGAACAACAAAATAGATGGGCTAAAGTTTACCGATTAGAATATAAAAAATGATACAGCTGTAACGACAGATGCATCTTTGGACATGTAGCTGGACCCACATCAAATGTAGCCCCAAATTTTACTTAATGCATTTCCCTTTAATTTACATTTTAACATTTGCCTTTTCATCCAGGAACAAATACTTTGACATGAAATGAGAGTGAAATCAACTATTTATATGTATATTTATATATGAATAGTTTACTTTTTGAGCTTCTCCTCAAATGAGCATTAACTGCTGGAGGCTACAGAAATGAACATATCACGCCCATTTTATCCTCACTGCATTGGATCTCAGATCTTTCTCTTACAAAGTCCCCTCCCCCCCTTTGAGTCTTGGTTCCTCTCAAGGTTTCTTCCTCTTGCTCTCAGTGAGTTTTTTCCGTGACACTGTTGCCCTTGGTTTAATCATTGGGGGCTTGGATTCAGACATCTGTAAAGCTGTTTTGAGACAATGGTTGTTGTAAAAAGCTCTATACAAATACATTTTGGCTTGACTTGACTAATAACCACTACAAAGCGTGGACACAACAATGTGAATGACAGGATAGGAGAAAAATTTGCTTTCAAAAGGATTGAATTTTTAAGTGAGTCATGATTTGTTTCACAACCTCTGTTCACAGTACATTTACATTAAAGAAATTATTTTGTCTTGCCTGTATATTCATAATTGTTTACTTTTATGTGCTGTTATATAGTAGATGTTTATCTACAGATTTCATAGAAAAAAACACAAGTAGGCCTGATCTGTCTATGGTTTATTAGAGCTAAATTTACATCAGATTACAGGACATAATCCATCCATATTATACCAAAAGTTCTCAAGAAAAAGTCATCACCAAACTATATCAAACAAAATGCTCTATTTCTTTACCATCACTATTTTAAGAATAACTGTCTACATGTCAGGCTTAGTTCTGTGAAGTTTAGCTCCTTTGTTTATTTCAGATACCATAATTAGTCAATTACACAAAAACATACTTCATCAACCATCACAGGATTGTTTAGTTATATGTTGCACCATTTTCTCATACCTACAATGTTTCATCTCTCTCAGTGTCTATTATTGAGGTACTATGTACAATAAATTAATTTTACACACTGAAAGAACACAAGTAATACCCAAGTAAAATCAAGGGAAACTGAGGTAAAGCTGATTACTAATGAATAAATATAATGCAATAATTCACATAGCATAAAATGGCTATCATATAACTAACAATAAAAATAAAAAATATAAACAATTTTATTTTAAATTTACACTAGACCTAATGTTTTAAGAAGACACCCTTAGCATGTGCTGCATACAGGTAAAGTCAAAAGTCATTTAGGCCTTGTTCAGATTCAGACCGCTTTATTTCCTAAGCACCAGCAAGCATCCAGAGCAACCAGCCTTTAAAGTGGCTACTGTCACTACAAAAGATAAGAGGGATGAGAAGGAGGACAGGCACAAATACCTGAATAAACATAAACCAATAGCCTAAAGATGTCAGACAGGAGCCAAGATGGCAGTCACTCAGCCATTTACCTGTTTGTGTGCCCAAGGCCTGGGAGAAGCCCTTCTGATATATAAGTGCAGTATTTTTAATGAAGACATGTTACTCCATTTTTCAGCAACCCATCATAATTTTTACAGGAAAAACCAAAATAAGAAAATGTAAAGAAGAAGTGCGCATGGATCTGGCAAAGTATACTGATTTTATATAAAAAAAGTAAAATAGATGTAAAATGACAGAAACAAAATCTTAACCTTATGTTCTAAAGAAAGGTTTCCTTCAGTGGTGTCTCAAAATATCCATTTTGTTCAAAATTGCCATTTTGCCTTGACCCATGACAGCATTACACACTTCTAGGAATGAAACCCTCAACCCTCAATGAAACCCTCTAGGAATGACAATGTGTGTGTTTGCGAGACTCCCTGTGGTTGGAATATTGGAAAAAACCCTGTTCGGAAATCTGGAGCTGCCCTTTGTTGTGGGCATGCTGGAGTTTAAGCGGAATAGTGAATTCGGAGGTCATGGTGAATGAAGGATTTAATTTCATGTGTGTTTTTTTTGTTGTTGTTGTTTGCTTTTTTGGGTTTTAAATAAACTCTATTTTCCTAAATTACATTGGCAACACCTCTGTTTTCCTGACCGTGACCATCACCACTGTTTTTAAAGTAGAAAGAGTGAAGGGTTCTGGGAGTTCACCAGCTGCTGGAGCGTTGTCCTGAGCTTCTGGAAAGACCTTGCTTTGATAAGGGTCGTCTGGTAGCTTCTATGCTGCTTTGATCTTTTAGACAGTCCTTGTCCCAGTGACCTGGAGTTGCTGCGTGACTCATCTACAGAGAAGACAGGACACATGTACCAGGGGTTAGATTATTCTGCCAGTACATGTACAGGGGGTTAGATTATTCTGCCAGTACATGTACAGGGGGTTAGATTATTCTGCCAGTACATGTACAGGGGGTTAGATTATTCTGCCAGT
>JAOXYF010000011.1:616245-635512 GCA_028565775.1 Sternarchorhynchus goeldii
TTATTTTGTTAGTGCATGTACTGAAGGATAGATTATTTTGTTAGTGCATGTACTGAAGGATAGATTATTTTGTTAGTATATGTACTGAAGGATAGATTATTTTGTTAGTGCATGTACTGAAGGATAGATTATTTTGTTAGTGCATGTACTGAAGGATAGATTATTTTGTTAGTGCATGCCTGGATGTGGATACATTTCTAATTTCATTTCTGCCATAGCAACAAATGGCAATGCAAACAGATATGTCATTAGTGCAATATCCATTTATATTAAAATGTCTTGCCACTGGAAAAGATAAATCCTTTAATTCTGATGGTCTGAAGGCATTCAACAAATCAGTAAGTCTTCTGTTGGTTATGTAAATCTGATTACATCTCTTTCCTTTGGATTGCAGTTACCCAGTTCTGGATTCCTAGGCCCTGTGTGACCTGTACACATCACATACTTCTGGAGGTGTGGCTCTGAGGCAAGTTCCACTGATGCATGTGGAACATGTATTTTGAATTCCTGTGTAGATGCTGTTGAGAGATTACTTTCTAATATCCTGCATTGCATTTAAACAAGGTGCTCTTTATATTGTTATATATTTTAATGAAACCATAATAAATTAATATTTTGGGAATTTATTTGTGGTACTGCTCCTCCCATACCTAAACAAACCTGAGTTACCTTGTTAGGGTTGTAGAATCATGGTTGGCCACTGGGTGGCGTAGTCAGCAACTTTCATATCTGAGCCACATACACAACAACTTTTCTATAATTCTTATCATTAACACTGTTATATATGTTTTGCTACATTTTTTATATTAAAATGTAGTGAAATACTCAAGGTCTTGACATCACTGCTTTAACCCATAATGCTCTCTGTCATCACTGGTGTAAGTTAATCAGTGATAAAGAGCTTTGGCTATAGCTTTGAGGATTGATCGTCTGTAATGTGCTGGCAGATAACAGCCTGTAATCGAAGCCTTGTAAAATCACGTTTGTTTACCTTCCTTTTTTTAAGCCACCCACTAATGCATGAGTAAATCCATGGTGGTGTGTAAATGTCATATGGTGTGTGAGTGAAGCTGACGGTGTTACGTGATGGGTTTGGTGTTACCTCTCATGCCTCAGCCAGGTTGTGTTGGGGGCTCAGATGACTCTAGCATAATGCAGAAAACATAAACCCAAGCCATATTTATGGTAGAGATACTAAAGGCAAGATTTCAGTATTACAATTACCACTGCCAGATACCAGTTAAGCCCATCACAGCACACGCGAACCTTATGGAACAAATGTACGAGAGCATCAGCTGGGATTTTAAGAGGTGTCGTGTAACCATGTAAAGGGCTCCCAGAACAAAAAGGCCTTCCTTGCCCACTAGTTCTCCATGGAGATTGGAAACGCCATAAATAGTTCAAGGCTTCCGAATGCAGATATCAGATGTGGGGTCCCTGAGAGAGGAGGTGCCAACATCCCCAATAGTGCTCAGGATGAGCACACTCAAATAGTTCCTGGGGGGGGGTCTACACACTTTTATAGACCCATTTTCATCAACATTTATTTATGCAGTAAATGGTCTGTTTTGGGAGTTTTTATAGGAGATAAAAAGGACAGCCCTTGTGAAACTTCAATATCTTACATAATATTTTAATATATATAATATCACTAATAAACCAATGTAGTCATACAATTGTTTCCATCGTTCAAAAATCAGCCATGGTTTTCTTGGACTGGCGCACCTGTGATGTTGATGACCATCATGACACTGGACTCTCCGGTTGAGTAAGCAGGGCCCTGAAGTGCGCCAGCCAGGTGGTGCAATTATTCCCCCCCAACTCACGCTGGTTTTTGTAGTCCAGCGTGTCAGCATGCATGAAGCCACCTGCATCACACTTGTGGGATGAATGGCAGAGAACAGGATGAGACAGCCATGGGATGGAATGTGAGAGGGAGGGCAATAGTTACTTAGAATAACTAAAACCACTATTTTGAACAGTCACAAATGCAGCTTTAGGCAAATTTCAGACTTACCCATTTTTCAAGCTTGCTGATACTCCTGTAGTTAGGCACTCTAGAACAGTTGACCACATCTTAGGACCGACAGACCCAGGTTGAAAACTTCCACTGGGGCTCTCTTGATGTCAGACAGGATCATGTTTTCTTTCCCGTACTACTGTCTGAGGTCACCAAGGAAAACGGCGAAAGACTTGGACACATTGTGTTTTTTCTTTACTTCTCTTTCATTTTCACATGTTGGGCAGTGGTAGCTCAGTGATTAAGGCTCTTAAGAAAATTGCTGGTTCAAGATGAGTTTCCACTGTTGGGCCCCTGAGCAAAGGCCCTTAACCCTCAATTGCTCAAGATGTATTCAGTCACAATTGTAAGTTGCTCTGGATAAAAGTGTCAGCCAAATTCTGTAAATGTAACTTCCCAGGGCTCCCACATGTTTATACCTGCACAGTCACATACAACATACTGTTTACACTTACTCAGGCAGAGTCCTGTAATCTAAAAGTGATTTCTGTTAATACTGTAAGAATTCATCTGAAATTGAAAAGGGTACAGCAAATTGTATGTGACACAGGTCATTGTTTTATTTAATACAGGTCATTGTTTTTACTTGGTAAGATATAAGAGAAATTCGCTAACAATGTCAGACACTTGCTGAAGGTTATTTATTAAACATAGTTTAAACTGATCACATACTTCAGCATCTGAGCAACACCAGTCCAACACCAAGCTGACCAAGATCGCTTGAAGACAAGCGATGTGACAAAGATAAGCAAACAGAAAAAAAGTGGCCACGTCTCCCAGAAATCAACGCATTAAGTTAAATACTTCTGTAAACGTTTGTGACGGTTTCAGTGATGCATCACATGAGGAAGCACTAACACGTACAATATTACTCTTGTGAAGAGCAGACCTTCTTGTTGTTCAAAGCATTTTAAAGCACGATAAATAAAGTCGAAAAAATGTAGAACATTCTAAAACTATTTTAATCCTTTCTCTGTGCTATTAACGTTAATCGATTTTCAGACGTTGAAAATGTTTTGAAGTTTTCATTATTGCAACGACACAATTTTTAGCGTTGAAGACGCTATATAAGAACCTATTTTTAAAGCACTGAGGTGATATTCACATCTTTCTAGCAAATTTCAGTGTTAAATTTAAGACTGCTTACCGCTTAGATACATACATGTTTGGGAGCACGGAAAAGATAGATTACGCTATGTTTTAACTCAGACCAGTCCGTGGAACTGCGAGCAGGTTTCATGCGTTCTCCTGGACTGTACGAGTTAAAATTTCGGGCGATAAATCATGAGTAACCATCAGCTAAACAAACAATTTAAAATGCCGGAAATTGTAGTTTTATGTATGATGCGACGTTTCACTGGGTTCTCTTTCATTAACTACATTGTCCCACAACCAAAGACCTGCAGTTTATGCGCGGTATGTATTAGCTTAACCGAGGTGAGCTTTTTCAATGTTTTTTAACAGACTGCCACAAAATGTGCCCTCCATACTGTTAGTAAAGCTATTAAGTTGCCTATTCATAAACCTCATGTGTATTTGCAGTCACATTCAGATGATGCTATTAAAATGAATGAATTACTGCACCAGTAATTAATAAAATATTCGAAACAACACTACAAAAGTAAACGAAACTACATAGCGCATACATTATTATCAGCCACTTTATAACACAGTGTTACTCAATATTTGTAAGATGGGTTTGGCTTAAAAATATCAGAGAGCACAAGTTTTGTGGAAGTGGACACAAACTATGACAAGAGTCAACGGAGTTGCACTGGTCTGTACATGAAAAAGGCTCATTTTGACTCTTTGGTTTTGTGGACATTCCTGTGAAAAGCACATTCTATTTACGTTTGAATGCATTGCACACATCAAGTATATTGAAACTAAAACAAGTGTAAAACACACACACACACATATATATAATTTCTTTTTACAATGGTCACTTTTCACAGACCCACAAGATGGCCCTTGTGGGGGGACTGGCTGTAAATCTGATGTTCTCTGTGGTCAGACATCCTGAGTGATACATCCTGAGTGAACTGGTCAAAAAGATAATCCGCTCTCCTTTAATATCTGACATTACACAAAGAATGAAGTCCATGTTCGTTTCAGCTGGTCAGTTCCGTTTCCTGGAACTTCAGCAGACCAACTATCAATGTCAAAATGTTGAACTCCCTCCTGTCTTGAGTTCACAGTATAGTTAACTCATCCATGAGATTCTCCACATCTGTGAAAGAGTCATGGTGAGTAAGACTTGAGTGTGTGCATCCCTCAGGTCTGATTGTGACTTTGTGTTCCTTCACAATATTCCAGATCTCTTCTTGAGCCTCGTCCATGGTCTGGCCATGCTCGGTCCACCTGAGGAACAGGCCTGCATACAGACCAGTGGAGAAACCCTGAAGGCCTAATTCAGAGAGTCTGGCTCTCAGAGCTTACAGACTTAAGGTTACTCAAACCTGCCTCTTCATGCTCGTTAATGTGTAAAGGAAATAAATTGCAAATTCCTAACCACAAAAGATTATTTTTCGCCATATTTCATCACCATAAATGTGCAACTTCAGTCAGGTGCAAAAAAAAGCATTGCCCAAATTTCAAATTTATCTTATAACCTAAAGTCTAATAAAAAGCATAACATAAAAACTAAATTATAAAATACAACCTAATCAAGCCTGAATATATCACACTTGCATTCAAATGTAACTGTTGTACACATATCCATATTTGCATATACAACTGTAACATTGACAAAAAAAAGAAGGTAGAGAATATGTGATGTGTAAAGAACTCACCAGTCCACAGCTGAAGGGACTGGGGATGTACAGACGGCCATATAGCCAGCTCTGTGACTTCATAAAGGGGGTTCATGTACTTCCCTCTCTCTCCGCACCATAACAGGAACTGGAACAAACAGTGAGTGTTCTCCCCCACCTTTAAAGCACTCCTTCAAAGACAAGGAGAGAGTGGGAGAGGGAGAGAAGAGTGAATTCATAATAACCTTTAGGCAATACTACCAATGACAGGTTTCGACATGCTAGTTTACCAGAAATAACCAATTTTATTTATCTGATGGAAAATTCTGAGTTCTGTGATGAGAATAAGATTCAACAAACAAACAAAAAAACCCCACAAGTAGTAAAAGTAGTTAATGAAAAGGGTCTGTGTGTGACGGCGCTCTCTGGTGGCTGACCGCTCCTGCTCGCTGTTGCAGAGGAAGGTGCCGTAGTCGGAGGAGTAGGCTTCCTGCGCCAGGCGCAGTAGCAGCACCTCGCTGAACTCCAGCGCCAGTGGGAACTGCCGCCCCAGCTGCCAGGTGGCGTCCAGGAGCAGCAAGAAGGACGGGCACTCCTGCCTCAGGCGGGCATGGGAGAGGGCCGAACGGGCACAGCGCTGGCGGAAGGGGTGGCCCGCCTGGTGCACGCGCACATACACGGGTGGTTACTGCACTCATCATGCAATGCTATATGAACAGATACTTTTCACTCCTTTTCATGGTCTTTATTATAGTCATAAATAGACTGACCAACGTTGTAATGTGTATATTTCATTAGGTATATGGGGAACATATGTTGTAGATTTTTAACACTTCTTATAGGTTATACATAGCTAATAAAACTGTAATATTGCTAATAAAATTTAAGTTAAAAATGGGTGGAGACTGTTGAATATAGAAATTAATACGTATGTGTGTCTTATAATGAGAAAGTAGATATTTCCATTTCTGCAATTTAGTGCCTTTTAAACAACCCCCACACACACACACACACACACTTCCTCACCTGTACCCACTCTCTTTCCAGCAGTTGGAGGAAGCCTCTGAAGGTTCTGGTGCCAGGGTCCAAAATAAGTTGAGCCAGTGAAGTCACCAGCAGTGTGGTGTCAGTCCCCTCAAAACCATGAACTAGTACTGAGTGACCATCCCTACAAAAACAACAACACAAAGAAAGTGACCATCCCTGCAAAAACAGCAACACAAAGAAAGTGACCATCCCTGCAAAAACAACAACACAAAGAAAGTGACCATTTCGACTCGTGCAATGGGTCACAGAGTAAGATGTTGGATCTTAGCTTGGAGTACCAGATAACATGTACTTTTCTTATTTTCTCATTTTTTTGGCCCGTGTTATTATTTTCAGGTCAGTTTTCTTATGTTTTGAGCAGGTTTGAACAGGGACAGACATGGATCACAGAGACCAGACACGAATCATAAACACTAGATACATTCATGAATAATGTTGAATACAGAAGAGAGGCAAATTGCAAAGAGAAAATCGCAAGATGGTAAAACAGGAACTGTATATCCCCTACAAGTTATGCTACAATAACGAAACACTGCTTGGGAAACAGGACTCATAAGTAACACACAAGTAAACAGCCAAAGAGTAGCATTTTTCAAGACCAGAGCAACAGATCCCAGATAGAGCTCACCTCTCCACACACTCTGCCACCAGGCCAGCTGTGGACAGAGCGCTGTGAACATGCGACAGCCATTTGGAGTTCTCCAGCTTACTTAGCCAGCGGTCCATATTGTGAGACGGGTCACCACACGCTTCTACCAGCTTAATTAAACTCTCCTGCAAAACTTTACCTCTGAAAGCACACACACAAACACTGTGAAACTGATCAACGCTGATCACTATTTATTTTGGTTGATCAAAGGTTTTTGATCAAATTTGAACTAATGATAGTCCTATTCAGTGAGCCACACACACACACACTCTAGTTAGTGAACAGGGCTTCCTAAGGTTCTGGTACCTCTCCATATGCCTATGCAGTCTCCTCCAGGGACGGTAGTAGGATTTGGACTCAAACCCTCCCCCTGCCATCTTGGCCTGCTGTGCTTGTTGGGTGGAACGTGTGTCTATGATGTAACCCATCTCTGATTCGTCAATTGCTGCCTGGAGGAGGAGCTCATCTTCCCTACACCGCTTCCTGTTGGCTCCTGTCATGGGCTGGCTGCTACGCATAATTACCTTGGGGACAACCATTTTTTATCCTCATGACTTGTTTGAATTGCGCTAAATAATTTGTTTAAAAAATAAAACTAGGTTCTTGTTTATATATATATAGGGGAGAGGTATACTGTATATGTAGAGGACATTTTTGAGAAATTTAAAATGGTAGTCAAGTACACAAGACACCACCCCCCCCCCATGCCCCTTCTCACCATGCCGTTGCTGCGGTGACAGTAACAGAGCACAGGGAACCGCCCACCCTGACGGAAGCGAGCCGCCTTCGCCAGCATGTCATCGTCGATGGCGCGGGGCACGATCACGGCGTGCGGGTAAGACGGGCAGACCAAGAAGCCCTCGTTCACTTCACTCAGCCTCCATCTGTCCCACTGGCCAACATTAAAATCTAACTTAAGTTGGTTGCTTTCATTTGTATAAAAAAACAGAGAAGAAATGATAAGCAGCACAAATATCAAACAACTCAGAGTAAAGGGAGGATGAAAATGGAAAGATGAAAGAGAAACAATGAGAGGAAGTAACTGAGAGAACATGGATTAGAAAACAGGGAAAAGAGAGAAACACTCTAGGACCAAGAGGGATTGAGTAAATAAAAGGATTTATATAAACACACACATACACACAAAGAGCCAATCATTTGTAAAGCACTGAGAGAATTCCCTAAAGATCTGCCCCCACCAGCCAGAAAGCACACAGTCAGCACAAAGAGAGTGGGCGCAGTTTCAGCAGTGTTACTGAGGCTCACACAATGCCTCTCTTCCTGTGACAGTGTCACACATCATCTCACACATGGCCAACAGCAGGATTCATTCACTTCCTGTGCCATGCAAACTGCTTCCTGTTTGTCTTCCTTTAGGAGTTACAAACTGTGTCTAAGAATGGCTAACATTGGCATGTGTATATAATGGTGTATGTATGTGTGTGTGAGTGCATGTGTATAAGTGTGTGTAAGAGTGTTTAATTGAGTGTGTGTGTATGTGTGTATTTGTGTGCATGTGTTTGTGTGTGTGCTCTGTAGATGAACTCACCAGTCTCTCTGTTTGTGCATAGTCCTGCTGTGGAGAGGAAAGACCCCAGGGGTCATTCAAACTCAGTTCTCGAGGCCGATGGAAAAACGGGTACATATCTGTCACACACTCTAAGGAGGAAAGAGCCTGAAGAATAACACACACACACACACACATTAACTTTAGTAAGTAGATTAAGAAAGTACCTATAACACAACAGAAAAATTTCAGTTTTCTCCAGCTAACAGTGGCTAAGAGCAGATGTCAGTAAGCCCAGACTGCAAAAAAACCTGTGCCAAATATGCTTGATCTGTATTGATTCAAATGAAAGTACAATGTAAATTACATTATTATGGGAAATTTCTTGCACCGAAACAAAATGAATGAAGGAGACGAGAGTTACAAGGTTACATGCTCAGCCAAACTTCAGCTGCTACAGAAAGAAGGAGTGAATTCTGACTGATTCCAGCCTGACCTCTATGGAGCTGGCGATGTTAAGGCACTCTTCCATGCCAGGAATATCGAGCTGAAGAACACGCAGATCCTTGCACTTGATGACGATTGTACCTGATGACCCAGATGATCCAGTCATTCTGCATATTAAAACACACACACACACGTCTCAGATTAAGTTTTAAAAAAGTGTGAAGAAGCATCAGAGGCAAATGCAGAGTGGCAGAGGCCCTTAAGCACACACACACACACACAAACACAGACACGCGCACACACACACACAGCAATGTCTTATCTGCACCATCACAGCTTTGTTTCGTCAAAATAACAAGTTTTGTCCTCTTTAGCACAGCCCTGACTCAGACACAGTGAAGCATGAACAGCGTAGTCTAAGCTTTAGCGCAAGAGACGGGTGTCCATCCAGACAGGGGACGCCGCTGCTGTAACTGCAGGTTCTAAGAGCCATAGAGACACAGAAAGCTCTGCATGTGTATGGTTCTGTAAATGCAGAATAGCTGGGGGGGAAAAAACACGTTCCAACAATGCAAACAAGGCCAGCAGGGCTGTTCGGATCAGACGATAATCTTTAGTGCTGCCTGAGACCAAGACACATGCTGACCTTCGAACCACAACACCCGCTTAACTCAGGACAGCAGGAAAGGACAGCGTCTCTCTGGACCAGCGGCAATGGCTGGGCTCTCTGCTCTTTAGTGAGAGACACGGACACTCGGGGACACAGACAGGGTTTAGTGTGAGACACGGACACTCGGGGACACAGACAGGGTTTAGTGTGAGACACGGACACTCAGCGACGCAGACGCGATTTAGCGCCGGGTCAAACCTTCGGCTCTGGCCAGCGCCGGGGCACTGGGGGTATCCTAGTAGATTCTCAACGCTAACATGGAGAGAGAGGTGGAAGTACCGTTAGTGCATTGGGTTATAGATGTGATACACTGCACTTATTTAGTTTGGAGTGCCACTGTTAGTGCTCCCCCCCTCACAGGAGCTGAAGCCTTGTAACTAGTTGAACGCAGTAGCAATTAATTTATTCTATATTAGAAGCTCTCAGACAGAAATGTGTTACCTGCTTGTAGTTAATAATTCTCTAAAATAGCAAGCCAATGCAAACACCACCCATACACCTATCTTGTTGATATTGGCATTCAGAGTTTAATGTAATAGACAGTTTGGTAATGTCTGAACTCTACAAGAATAAGCATTGAGTAAAAGCCTAGTTTCAGCAAACTACAGATGCAGACATGTGAAGGGTGCAAATAGGACCTATTGGTGAATTTAAGATAAGATAATCCTTTATTAGTCCCACACTGGAGAAATTTAAAATGAATAAATGAGAAGTTAAACAAACAAACATAAAACAAATGCTCTTCAATGCCAGATTTCGGAAACAGGTGCCACCCTTACCTCTTCTCGATGGCGTCTATGTTCCTAAGGAGCAGCAGAAATTGACAAGAACCCTCCTCTTTTCTTTCGGAGAACAAGAGATGGTGTCCAGTAACGCACAAGGTCCCTTTGAGCGCCGGGTGAAGAGGCAGTTTCAAGATAACATCTTCAACGTTAGCCGTCTTAATATGCTCGGCAAACTCCATTTCTCCTGACCGCGAACATCGGCTGCGGCGCTCGCAGCGCTGAGTTTACAGAACGTGACCCAAAGCCCGTCGAGGCGTCACACGTCTTCCGCTATTCATCGCCTCAACAGTAAAGTGGTCTTAAGCGTTCCGCCCCTCATCTCGACTCACGTAGGCTATAGCCTTTTTTGGTGTATCCAAGATGGCCCGGAATGGCACCAACATTGGTGCAACACAGGCCATAACTGACATGCGATGCAGGTCAGTTAAGGTGTGGCAGATCCGTTTGGTCAGTTAATAGGGAGACTGCTAGTTGTGTTACTTTCGTTTTCTTTGGCACGCAGACGTATGCTAATTTGTACATAGTAGTAGAAGAAGGAAATAAAAGTCTTTTAACAACAGCCTGTTAGTAAACCGTCTTATCTGATAGGTTGTTCATCAAGGTACTGATGTAAAACTACACAATAGCATAATGAATTTCAATAGCCTAATGGATTTCCTTGTAAGCTTTTATATATCCCTGTAAGCTTTTTCCATAGTACTGGTTACATCCATGGATGTTATTATTATTATTATTATTATTATTATTATTATTATTAAAGTAACGCGATCTGATTGTTTTTCGTAACTTTGGGATTACTGTTTAGAGCTTTAGTTTCAAATAAAGATAAAAAATAATTTATGTAATCAGGATAACGTTTACTTATCACGAAGTCATATGTTAAGTAAAAGTCATAAAGCTTGGACTCGGACACTTGCAAAGCTGCTTTGAGACATCTGTTGTAAAAGGCGCTGTATAAATAAAACTGATTTGAATTGATTTGATATGAAACAATACCGTATCCACGAAAGCAAGTCTCGTGTGCACATTAATTAAATTTCATATTTACGATATAAACATATCTATTAAATAGCAAACGAAATAATGCATGAACAACCCCACATAGATATCATAAATTCATAAATTTCCAGTTCAAACTTCATGGCACTGAACTCCATGTGTAGGAGCACAATTCATGGTACATTTAGAAAATATGAAAGCAATCTTAGTAATCACCGTATGTTTTAAATATTTTTTTTCTGCAAAAAAAAAATGTCTTGTCAGCCTAGTGAACATGTGTACGTCTGGGTGTGTGGTGGGTGTGGCGTGTGTGATTGTTCTCGATGTTGTTATACGTTTCACCTGTGGCTCATTAGGGTGAGTGTATAAAAGCTTGTGTGTTGCATCGAGTCTTTGTCGTGGTGTTGTTACCGTCAGGGTAGGCGGTGCTAGTTGTTCTACTAGTTATAACGAAACCGAAATTAAACGGTTTTTACTTAACGCACTGGGGAGTCCTGTCTTGTTTTTTGCGGCTCTCCGGGACTCCTCCAGTGACAAGCTGTACGCATGTTCTGTAAATTAAATTATGCAAAATCTCAAACAATCCATTTTACTTCCAGGTTGTGGGCCAAACAAAACAAAAAATACCAAGCAGCGTGAATTACTTTTGCAAGGCACTGTGGGCAACAGATAACTTTAATATAAAATGAAAGACAGCACTGCAGGAAGAGGAAGAGTCAGCATGAGGTTGTGAGGGGGAGTCTGTGGAGAAAGAGGTATAAGGAGAGCAAGAGGTAGACCTGGAGGAGCATGTGGACAAAAGACAAAAACCAAATGACATTTGAACAGCATTGACTGAACAATGGGTTAACATTGGTTGATCATGTTACAATCCATGGGTTGACGCTCAGAGAGCCTCAACAGATATATTGTTGCAACAGTAATTTGGACATTTCGATTAGGTCACAGGTGAATAATGGCTTTTCTCTGCAGCACTGCATAAACTATTGATGCAGTCCTGCAAGTATTTATCTTCACAGATGAGGCTGGAATTAGGCTAACAAAAGTAAGAAGAGGGAGGAACTTCACTGGCTATTTGAATGTCCTGGGCAAACGTGGTGGTCATCGCTATGACAACTTTGTTTTTTGCTCATATTTTTAGACAGACTACACACCTTTGTCACAATAGAAGACCAAATGGATGCAAAGCAGATGAGATATTTTGCCATCTGGGACAATGTGTCTTTCCACCGATCTGCTCTGGTCCAAGACAGCAATTCAGTCCAATACCCCTCACCACACTCTCCCTTCCTTAACCCCATTTAGGAGTTGTTGTTTGGTGGTTTAGTTTATGATCTCTGCCCCAATGTTAGGATGTCCCTCATTCAAGCCATGGAGGAGGCCTGCGACCAAACTGATCCAGGGTCTGTGCAAGAATGATTTGCCATTCAAGAAAATTCTGCTCTTACTGTCTTATGAGAGAATATTGCCTGTGATGTGGACAAGGTGCTATGGCCAGATGCGAAGAGATGATGAGGGGTTTTTTTGGTCTCCATAGTTGCAAATTTCAGTGCAAAATGCAACCGTTGGAAATGCATGGATGTATTGGCTGATGTCAATGTGCAGTAGTGAAGTAGTGTATTGCGCTTGGCTATTTATTTACTTTACTCTAACAGTATCTCTGAATAAAAGAAAACCCAGACTATGTCATTAGAAAAGCAGAAAAGATGTTAAAGGTGTGTTAAATTGAGCACAGCCACGTGTAACTGGTTCAAAGAGAATCTAATTGTATGAGCCCTGGGTATGCCATTTGATTTTTATAAATTGTATAGGTTTGAATAAAATGTTTTTATTCAAACCTTGTTTGAATAAAATAGGTTTGAATAAAATTGTATAGGTTTGAATAAAATGTTTAATTTTGCAAAAGATCTGAGGTGTTCTGCTACTTTTGAGTGTGGCTGTATGAATTGTGTGTAGTGTTTGGCCAAATAAGGCCTGTTATCAAAACCGTGCTTAAGTAATGATAAAAAAAATACTAACAATTTACAAACCTGCAAAACACAATTTACAAAAACTATGACTATACCGATGTTATCAGATATGTTATCTTTCATTTCCAGTTGTTTTTTTTGTTTTTTTTTACCATTTTAAAATTGTTGGTGATGACAACATACACATTAACAATCCCAAGGACAATTATGCCACGATTTCTGTGGCCATATTGGAATCTTCTTGTCTCTCTCACCAAGTGGATGGGAGCACACACTGTCATGGTCACACTCTGGATGGGGTAATCTCAAAAGGTCTCAATATGTGTTAAGCCATACAAACTATCTGAGTCTCTGGATGCACTGCTGGACACTTTCACCTCAAAAATTGGTAGTGTTTTGGATGAGATTGTTAGTGTTCTGGATGAGATTGTTAGTGTTATGGATGTTAGTGTTAGTAGTTATTGTATAGTGTTAGTGTTATTGTTAGGGTTGTGGACAGTGGTAGCTCAGTGGTTAAGGCACTTGACTACTCAGGATGTAATACATTTTATTGTTCTATGTCTTATGTTAAGTATTCCTACTGGATATAAAAAGTTCTATACAAATAAACTTGCCTTGCTTAAGTAATTATGACAAAGGTATGTACTCCAAAGCCAGAATGGCAAATAACCACTGATGGCAAATATTCTCTAAGAGTGTTTTGTTTAAGGTTACATGATACAAAGAGAAATAAGTTTAAGCTTACCCATAAAAATAAAAGGTTCTAATGCTGGTTCCGCATTGGCACTGCAGTGAACTAGATTTAGTCCATGTCTGGAAAATCAGACTTTTATGAATGATTTGAAGTTTACTGAAGTTGTCCTACTTCCATCTGTAAATCATCAGAGAGGCTGATGGGTAATGCTAATATTACAAGATGTGCACTATCGAACCAAAGGGGAACTTTGTTTTTTTTAAGTCTTATAAACAAGCAAACAAAGAAAACACTTAATAAATAATAAAAGTTGTGCTAAAAGCAGAATTAATTTAATGTAATGTAACTAAGTTATATTCGACTTTAAATTGAATATAACTTCAAAGTCCCCCAAACCCAAATAAAAACAGTCAAATGTACTGTACAAAGTATAAGAATTGAGTACTTTTACTATATTAGCTTCCACCCTTAAAATAATTGATTGCTAGGAGTGTTTCTTGTACATCTTATATGTAAACCCATCATAAACACAAACCAAAACATATGGAGTGATTGTTTCCACAGTTAGGCTATTCCTGGAAGGGCTTCCTTATTAGGATTTTTACTTGACTTTCATATTTAGTGTATTTTTGAAAAATGATTTAATGAACTCAATAATTTTGTTCTTCAACTTTAAATCACCGAAAATATACTCAAGTAGGATTTCCAGTGCGAGCCAGGCCAGATCTTTCAGCAGCTGTATGAGTCCATTATATAGTTTTGATTTCACTTCAGGCTGAAGCTCACTGAGGACGTCAGTCAGACCTTTAGAACCTTCAGACATTCTATACCCCAGCACACCTCCAACAGCAACACCTACCATTTAAAAAATAACATGTTAAGGATCTTCATGGGTTCTCATGATTTAATATTGACATGATTTCATATGTAAATACACACACACAAACACACATTGATATATCTACCCTACCTATAACCAGTCCAGGAATACCACCAAGTAGGATTCCAGCAGCAGTGGAGACCACCCCTATGACTGCCCTAGTGGTCGTTTTCTTCACCACTACTTGTAGATCTTCTTCTTCTGCCAGTACTTTTACCACTTGCATAATGTCATCTTGGATTAGTGACATTGTCCTGTATGTAAAAACAGGGTCATTTGAAATTGCAAACACAAGCATTCATCTATATTTTCACCACATTGGGGTTTTAGTCTGTATCTGCCACTAGTGGTCACTTTGAGATAATTGGCCAAATCCCCCAACCCTGTCCCACCCCATCATTACCAAAGATTAATCTACAAAGCTACTTATTTAAAATTTAGACATTTATTTTATATTTTTGGGGTGAATTTTTTATAAAAAAAAAAAAAAAATTAATTCCCATTCACTTCCTCTCACTTACGTTTATCACAGTTCATCACAAGGGGGTGCTGTTAGAATTGAAATATCTTGTGCTTTGCATCAGTGACGATGTACAGTATGTCCTTGTATTTAAATTCAGTGGACTACAGAGTGCAGATTTAAGTAAGAAAACAAAGACAATGCAGACAATAACACTTAACTGCTTAGTCTTGTGTCTCATTTGTTATTATAAAATTGTTGCATTTTATAAGATGCAAAAAATGCATATTGGTAGTTATATTTTGGCCATCGGATGTTCTGGCTATCAATATCAGATATTGAAAACCCATATCATCATCCTGTTGGGATCTGGATGCAAGCAGTTTAGCAAAGCTAAAAAAATGTTTGAGAAAGGTGTGGACCTGCTCTGCCTCCTGAATTCCAATCACCTGTAGCTCATTCACGAGCGTCACTATCTGCTTATTCTCTTTATTATGTTGTCAGTCTTCTCATCACCACGGACTCCTCTAACAATGGTTCATTGTGTTGTCTCTACTCTGGCTTTGTGCCTCATGATACCCTTGTGTTCATCTCCAAGTCTGTCTGCATTCTGTTCATCTGCGTTTCTGTTTTGTGTTGTTACTTTGTTTCTATGTTGATACAATGTTTCTATGTTGATTCTATGTTTGTTACAACTTTCTACTAGCAGTAAAACCAGTCCTGTTCCATTTCACAGCTACAAGTCCATTCGTGTTATTAACATCGAAAAGGCAAAATAAAACAAAAAACTAAAATCTAAAAAAAAAAAGAAAAAATAAAACGGCAAAACGTAACTTTGAAGTGCTATGGGTTTCAAACCTCAATACTGCATCAGTAATGACTACTGTAACGTTGCGTGGCTTGTGGCGCAAAAAGTATGGCAGGATGCCGAAATGAGATATAAAAAATCGAACCCATTTAATAACATAGAAAGAACAATTAAACACGATAGACAAGACACAGGTGAAAAGACTGATGGCGAATGAATACAGAACAAGACACAAATTAAAGCAACACGAAACACGACTCGTTCATTGCATTTTTATGAAAAACACTGTTTTCATAAATTAAAATTCCATAATTCAATAATAAATCCCAGTTTTTGAAACTTTAAAATAGCCTACTCTTACCTTTGTAGGTTGCCAGAAAAGAATAAACTGAATCCTATAAATACAGTTTCTATACAGTTTCTTCTTCACAGTTTCTACAGAGTGAATGTAGATGTTTAAGCCATATAGCTGCCAACGTAAGGAAGCTGCTTAATATTTCTTGCTAGTCAAATTACACACACGAAGAGGGCGGGTTCTAGTCTCATGAATCTAGCTGTTAACCTTTTCTAGTAAACCGAAAGGATGCACATATTCTCTGGGACACGGATCTAGTGTAGTCGTTACTACTCATGAAAAAGAAATACTAGTGATTTTGGATAATTACTGAACTTTTTTAATGCACTTCTAATTCAACTCAATCTGATTTTAAAAGTTACCGTAACAACGAGAAGCACGTTAGTGCTTAGCGATACCATTTTATTAACTCTAAGATCCTGTTTGCACAGGGTCATTTCATGTGTGTTGAATATGAAGACTATATACACATAGAGATTATGCACATAAAATACTGATGTAAACCCAACATCGAGTCATTGCAGCCAAGTCAGACCACTGGAAAAAATGTAAGAAAACTTTTTGCACTCTGAAAAATTTACAATTAACGCAGGGAATTATGTCTGTGTTGTACAAAGCATTATAAAATGACTCGAGACCACATAGATGATGTATGACCCGTTTATAAGGTCACATAATGTGTGTGAGTGAGTAACTGTCACGGTGGCCGCCCTCGACTCCTCCCTTGTTCCGTGCTGTGTCCGCATTCCGTGTGCATTACGAAAGTGTGTGTGCATCTCTGTGTGTGTAGTAGGCGTGTCGTTTAGATGTGACTTGTTTAGCGTGAGTGTATTTAAGCGTATGTGTCACCACTTGTCGGTCTTTGTTGACGTTGGATGTGATCACTGTTGCGTGTTACCATGAGACTGAAAATAAATGAGTTTCACTTTTTCGAAGCTCGGTATTCTGTCTCACTACTTTACTACGCTTATATCGTTACAGTAACAGTGACAAACAAATCTATTTACGCAAAAAATAAACCCTAAATAATTACAACAAAAAAGGTTTTGAGTTAATTAGATGATTAGAGCGTGGCACCAGGTGTCTTCAATATTGAACCATTTCACAATATTCAAATTTTCTGAGATACTGAATTTGGGATTTTCATTAGTTGTCAGTTATGATCAAAATAAAAGGAAATAAACATTTGAAATATATCAGTCTGTGTGTAATGAATGAATATAATATACAAGTTTCACTTTTTGAAAGGAATTATTGAAATAAGTAAACCTTTTCATGATATTCAAATTTTATGGAAGCAAATTAAGTCCGATATAAGGAAACCTTTTGTCTGTTTACATTTGGGAAGCTAAATATAGGAAGCCTCTCCATCAGAACCTCTAACATATAGGAGACCCTGACCTTCCCCAGGTCACGCATTTCCCTGCTCAGTCTGTTCACCTCAGAAATATCTAGATGGAAATAGATGTCAAAAGGTTTCACAGTTAAACCTAAATAACACTTCACTCGAGTATCTTAACACAAGACACTACAACTACACACTGCTTCCCAATACTCACTGGCTAGTAGGCACTGGCAGATGATAAAGGGCTTATGTAACAGGGTAAAATAAAATGTGAAATTCCTGCTAAAATGAGTTTAGCACCACCTACATGACGTCAGCGCTGCAGTTCTGCAAAACTAAGGAATTTGGGGAAATTCGCGACAAAGTAGACTTTGTACTACCGCAAGTACTGATCCATTTACCAAATAACCTAAAACTCAAAATAATGTTGTAACGATGACGATAATTAAACAAGTAATTACAGTATTATAGATAAACTAAATGCATATAGAGAGTTATGGTTATGTATGAATATGTACCAAGTGATTCACAACCAGTCACTCGATGCTAGTTAACTAATTTGGCTAACATGAACTCTTCCATGTGGACAGACGCGCGCTGATGAGAGAGATACATTCACTGTGGTTGCTGTGTTGTGGTTCATAATTAATTTTATTGTACAACTTATCAATACGAGTTAAGCCACGGTTACGAGTAAAGAGACCGCTACGTTTTCCTTGAGACGCCATGCGGTCAGAAGAGCAGCAATTCTCGGCTATGATTTTATATATGTAGTTTGGAAATTATTTTGTGTTATTTTGTTCGGTTGATTTCATTATTGTAAAAGATCGATAATTGTACTTGTCACTTTCAGTTGTGTCTGTGTAATTGTATTAATGGTGCAGTTTGAGAAATCTCTGCATTATTGAGCATTTACATTAAATTGGGTCAAAATAGACTGTGAACTACCGCGAACGCGCGCTGGTGAGAGATACATTCACTGTGGTTGCTGTACTCATGTGCAGAAAATAAAAAGTGCAATTTATCTACAACCTGGTGTCCATCGGTGATTGAGGGACGGCACGCGGAGGTCACACTTACATGCAACGCAGTAAGTCGTTTCTGCTCATGAATTTAGAAACATGAAGATGAGATTGGAAATCACTGCCAATTATTTCTTAAATGCTTACAAAGGTGGAAACAAAATCAAAACCAGTGTAATATTTATGGGACACTAAGCAAAGTTAAGATATATAAATCCTGGCTTCCTTGGGTTCTTCAAAAATAGTTATTTACGTTTTGAATAAACCAAAGTGTAGCGGGTCTTAACCTTCACATGCAGCAAACATGCGAAGGGAACCCGGCCACGACTACTCTGCGTTGTGTTGTGAGAAGGGGCGACTCGTGACCGCCAATGTCGGTACCAACTGGGAATCGTTTATTATCTGGATGTAAAAGACAAAAATCAGTGGGAAATAGTATCCAGCCTCGTGTCTGCCTGCACAAACATCTCTTTCCTGCAGTAATCTCAGCCAACTAAATATAGAGTATGTGACATGAGACATACAATGTGACATACTGTAGCTACATAGCTACATTTCCACCAGGGTATTTTTCTTTTCACATAGAACAAAGAGCAATTAAAAAGAGCACAAAGACAACCAGTACAAAAATAAAAGAACAATTACATTCACTACTCATATATAAAAGCTTATTTATAATATATATATAAAATATACATATTTCACTTCATAAAATACATCTTTAGAAGATTGACTGAAGAAACCATTAAGCGTCAAACTGTAAAACATACTGGAAATACTGCGCAATATTACTTATTTACCATATTAATTTTACCTCAGGTTTCATGTTTTTTATGAATTCCCCTTTTAATACCTG
>JAOXYF010000011.1:635612-672246 GCA_028565775.1 Sternarchorhynchus goeldii
ATAAATATAGATAGATAGATAGAGAGAGAGAGAGAGAGAGAGAGATTATACATATAGATTAAAAAGTGGTCCCTGTACAAACGGAGCAGGAGCTTGGTTCGCATGGCCAAGTCAGACTGGTTTTATTTGGGGTTGGACTGCCAGGGCTGCCCTTTGTCACCAGTTATGTTCATGAGATGACTATCAGCACCTCTGAACCTGAGACTATGGTACTCATTTGGAAAAGGGTGGAAGGGTCGGGATTGAACTCTTGCTCTTAGTGGAGGAGTTCAAATATCTCTGGATCTTGTTCACAAGTGAGGGAAGGATGGAGCAAGAGGTTGACGGGTGGATTGCTGCAGTGTCTGCAATGCTGTGGACCCTCTATCGGTCTGTTATAGTGAAGAGCCAAAAGTCAAGGCTCTCAATTTACCAGTCAATCTACGCTCCAACTCTCACGTATGGTCACAAGCTCTGGGTAATGACTGAAAAGTACGAGATCGTGGATACAAGTGGCCGAAATATGCCTTCTCCGCAGGGTGGTCAGACTCTCTCTTAGAGGTAGGGTGAGTAGCTCGGCTGGCCGGGAGAAGCTAAGAGTAGAGCCGCTGCTCCTCCATGTTGAGAGGATCCAGCTGAGGTGGTTCGGGCATCTGGTCCAGATGCCTCCTGGATGCTTCCCTAGGGAGGTGTTCCAGGTATGTTTAATGGGGAGGAGACCATGGGGAAGACCCAGGACATGTTGGAGAGATTACATTTGGGGATGTATTCAGAGGAGAGGGAGGCCTGGACTTCTTTGCTTAGGCTCTCCGCGACCTGACTCAGATAAGCGGTAGAAGATGGATGGATGGATGGATAAACAATTGTGCTAAAAGCAGAATTTCTTTTTAGTTTAATGTCATGTAACTAAGTGATACTCAACTTTAATTTGACTTTAATATAACTTCAGAGCCCCCCAAAACCCAAGTATAAATGTTCTAATATACCATAAAAAGTATAAGAATTGAGTATTTGTATTATACTGCTTTCCACCCTTAAAAATGTATTGCCAGGAAAGTTTCTTGTACATTGTATATATGTAAACCCCACAGAAACAGAAATCAAAACATTTGGAGTGATTGTTTCCACAGTTAGGCTATTCCTGGAAGGGCTTGCTGCTTAGGATTTTTGCTTGACTTTCATATTTAGTGTATTATTGAAAAATGATTTAATGAACTCAATAATTTTGTTCTTCAACTTCAAATCACCGAAAATGTACTCAAGTAGGATTTCCAGTGCGAGCCAGGCCAGACCTTTCAGCAGCTGTATGATTCCATTATAAAGTTTTTCTTTCACTTCAGTGCGAAGCTCATCGAGGACCTCAGTCAGAAGTTTCAAACCTTCAGACATTGCATACGCCAGCACACCTCCAACAGCAGCACCTACCATTTAAAAATAACGTGTTATGGATCTTCATGATCTTCAATTTTTATTATTTAATATGTGAAATGATTTAATATGTAAACACACTCGTGTATATATCCAAAGTAATTTGTTTTCTATGTACCCTACCTATAACCAGTCCAGGAATACCAGCAAGTAGGATTCCAGCAGCAATGGAGACCACCCCTATGACTGTCCCTGTGGTCCTTTGTTTCACCAATACTTGTAGCTCTTCTTTTGCTGCCAGTGATTTTATCATCTTCATAATATCGTCTTGGTTTAGTAACATTGTCCTGTCTGTAAAAAGAGGGTCATTTGAAATCGCAAAAACAAAAACATTCATTAACTTGAAATCAAGTACATATACAGGTGCTGGTCATAAAATTACAATATCGTGAAAAAGTTTATTTATTTCAGTAATTCCATTCAAAAAGTGAAACTTGTATATTCATTCATTACACCTAGACTGATATATTTCAAATGTTTATTTCTTTTAATTTTGATGATTATAACTGACAACTAATGAAAATCCCAAATTCAGTATCTCAGAAAATTAGAATATTACCTAAGACCAATACAAAAAGAGGATTTTTAGAAATGTTGGCCAACTGAAAATCATGAGCATGAAAAGTATGAGCATGTACAGCTCTTAATATTTAGTTGGGGCTCCTTTGGCCTGGATTACTGCAGCAATGCAGCGTGGCATGGAGTCGATCAGTCTGTGGCACTGCTCAGGTGTTATGAGAGCCCAGGTTGCTGCTCCAAGTTCAAAACAATGACTTTATGTCCAGAAAGTACAAGAAAGGAACAGTTCTTCTCTTTAGATGAAACTATTAAAACAACTATAGATGCAACAAGTTCTCAGATATTTTGGATTCTAGCTAGACAGACTGAACAACTTCTGTTCATAGTCAAAATAAAAAATATATATAAAGAAAAAAGATAAAAAGGGTGCAACCACAGAGCACTGCAGGATTTAAACATGTACCTGACATACTGTGGTTTGCATAATAGTTACATTTTTATAGCATTCATTAGATTTTTAAAATGAAAATATAGTTTATTAAAAATTCCAGTTTTTGAAACCTTAACTAGTCTAGTCTTACCGTTGTAGGTTGCCAGGAATAAGGAAATTGAATCCTGTAAGAACAGTTCATACGTTAGAGTGAATTTAAACTACGTAGCTGGGATTAGCCCTAGCAATTTAAGGAAGCTGTTTAATACTTATGGCCAGTCAAAGTACATGCAAAAAGAGGCAGGTTTTTAGTTTAACCAATCGTGGTGTTTTCATTTTATTTTCAACTGAAACTGAAGGAATGAAACTGAGTGAGTACACATGCACTTTGGCTCACGGATAATCTTTTCCATTCAATTTCAATTCAATTTCATGTGAATATGAGGATTACATGCAGATAGAGATTATCAGCATAAAAATGCAGTTGTAAATACATCCAAAATATATTTAAAACATATTCACTCAAATCACTTTACATTTAAACATTTAGCCACATACTATACGGCAATGTTTAAATTACCAGACTCAAGTGACTCAAATCCGGTTTTCTCAGGGGTGAGTGGATACACATATCCAGTATTTTCCAATCAGATTTCTTTTGTGTTATCCATGGCCGTGTAAAAGGAATCCAAATGTTTAGATCAGAATTCATATGGCTTTTTGCCGATACACTTTCCAACCAGCATGATTAAACAGAAATTTTACTTTTTTGAATGAATTAAAATTGAGTATTTATAGTGCCTCTCTCATACCCAAAGACACTTTACAGTTTACACACAGCTTTTACATCCAGACACACACCGGTCAGAAACAGAAGCCAATCACACACAGTCTGTTGAATGTATGCTTAGTCCACTTGTGTTTGCGTTAGTCCTGGGGGAGGGGGAGGCAGTAGCTGCAGTGACTCAGCAACAACATGAGTCACTGCAGGTAGAGGATACACCTCGGCAGAAAGAGAAAACAGATCATTAGGCATGCTATACTACGATATGTATATCAGGGATCTATAGTGTGTACGGATGTTCTCCAGCTGTGGATCAATGTCTGGTTGCATTTTGTGGGCTTTGTCCCTTTAAACAATACATTTCAAATTCAAAGTCAAATTTATTTATATAGTGCTTTTTACAACGACTTTTGCCGCAAAGCAGCTTTACAGATGTCCGAGTCTGATCTCCCAGACATCAAGCAAAGGGTGACAGTGGCAAGGAAAACTTGAAAGGAAGATTTGTAGATAAGTCCAAAAAGCACCTGGCAAAGGACTTTCTGCTCAGGGCAATGGAGAAGTGGATGGCTGGGGGAGGGGGAAGCAACAACATGACACCAGGAAGGGATACACCTCAGCAGAAAGAGAAAATAGATCATTAGGCGTGCTATACTGCGATATGTAAATCAGGGATCTATAGTGTGTAGGGATGGGCTCCAGCAACTCTAATCTACTCTAGCTATGGCAACACAGCTAATAGGACAGAACCGGAAGGAAACATCAGCATGAGGCTCCCTAGAACATCATTACTCCACCACTTCCAGTCCACAAACCTGAGTGACAAAGAGGTGAAGTGACAGCATCATGATGTCCCAGTTTACCAAAACTCTCAAGGACAAGGAACCCCCAGATATGCACATTTATCTAAGATGAGAGGCACTTACAGTACCTGATTATATAAATAGGTTTTCAGCACAGCCTTAAATACTGAGGTTGTGACTGAGTCTCGAACATTGGCAGGAAGGCCTTATAGGAAAAAGCTCTAACCCTAATCCCCTACAGTAGATTTCCTTATTTGAGGTACTAATAAAGGGCTGCACTTTTTGATCTAAGCAGACTTGGCAAATCATAATGAACCAGGATTTCATTGTGGTACTGTGGATCAAGAGTCAAATCAAATCAAGTCAAATTTATTTATATAGCGTTTTTTACATTGAATGTCATCACAAAGCATCTTTACAAACGCATGGATGCAAGTCCCTAATGAACAAGCCAGGGGCGACAGTGGCAAGAAAACCTTGGGAGGACCAAGACTCAGAAGGGAACCCATCCTTTATTGGGTGGCCCATGTTTAAAGTACAATGTCTAAACTGAGTGGTCCCTCCAAAGTGGATGGCCTTCAGGTAGGTGGGAGCATCGGCAAGTCCCCAGGCAGCAAAGACGCGTCCCTTGGTAAACCAAAGCAATTTCTAGGTCTTTGTTTTATAGTATGGTAATGGCTCTTCCACAGTGGCACGTCCACAGGAGGCAGCAACGTGTCCACAGGCAAACCGGAGCAATTTCTAGGCTGGTCTGACCTCATGCAGGTGTAACTCAACAGACAGACATGATAAAAAGAGAATGGTTAATTCTGTTCAACCTAATGTAGGGTGGAAACTAACAGAAAGCTTTTTCAAATAAACTTGAAAGTCTTCAAGTCTTCAGTGTAGACTTGGACAATGACACTGTGTCTGATTACCGAACACTAATTGAGAGATTATTCCATAACTGGGGGACTTTATAGGAGAAGGTTCTACCACCCACCGTAGCAAGACCATTCAATGCTTTGTAGATTTTATAATCAATATAACATTTAACCGGGAGCCAGTACAGTGTAGCTAAGATAGGAGTAATATTATTAAACCTTCTAGTTCTAGTAAGAACTCTGGCTACTGCAGTTTGTACTAACTGGAGCTTGTTCCTGCTCTTAGTGGTACAACCAGATAGTAGAGCATTACAGTAATCCAGTCTGAAAATGATAAATACATGGATTAACTTTTATGCACCATGTACAGATAGTAAGTCTCTAATCTTTGCAGTGCTCCTGAGATGGAAAAAGGCTGTCTGACAAATGCTGTTTACATGGGCTTAGAATGAGAAACTTGGAATGAAAACAAGAGCGATAATTACACCAAGATCTTTAACCACTTCTGCTTTGTCATGATTAAGTGAGAGAAAGTTTCACCTGGACAAAGTCACAGCCACATACAGCTGCCAGTTGGGCCTCTTCTAATTTTCTTCCAAATCATTGATGTATGTACAGTGTCTTTGTAATATGTAACGAACAAGGACTGGAACAGTGGAAAAGTGAGTTGGATGAGGATTTTCCTGGAGCAGCTGGGTTACGTATTATACATAATGCAGTATACTTCTATATACTCTGTATATAATCCTTTATAAAAGTGCTTTTCTTTCCAAATGTTATGAATAATTTTAAATAATATAAAAAATAAATGCCATTAAAAAACCAAAAAAATATGCGTTTCAAGTTTTAGGTCAGTTAGTGAGATGATATGGTGATTTATTCACAAGCCATCAGGCCGGTGGATACGTCACCCACTACCTTCTCTCCCTCCCACTCTGAACTGGTTAACTTTGGTTATCTTCCACTATAACTGCACCTTACATACACTGTTGTCAGATTTATTGTTATTGTTAACTGTTTACATCTGTCACTTACACTGAACACTGTTCACATCTGTTACATGCAATACGCACTTTGTGAACTGCTGCTCTGAGCATCTGCACATACTGAATGCACTGCACAAGTAACTTTAATTACGCACAAATAACTTTAACTCTCCCATTTTACTACACTGCATTTTTATATTTTATATTTATGTATATATATATATTTTTTTTTATCTATTTTTTATTTATTATTAAAATCCATATTGTATTTTATCTAACACTTACTGGTGAATGGAGGAACAGCAAAGTAAGAATATCATTGTACAGTGTTACTGCCCGTTTCTGCTGTATATATGACAATAAAACTCTTGAATCTGCACATTTTCCATCATTACATAACCGGTGTTTTATGGTGAGCAGGAGGCGTCTCTGGACAGTCAACAGCTGCATCTGCTGAGGCCTGTTATAGCTCCAAGTGAGCATGGTGTCTGGGCAAAGGCCTGCCACATAATACTAGTGTATTGCTTTTCAACTGGAGCACATAATAATCTAGAGGTCTGTAACTCCAGTACAATGTCCAGAACCTCAAAAGTCAGTCAGTTATGTTCCTGTTTGGATTTAATATGGAATCATTACTATCATTTTAAAATCATTGACACTCACATAAGCTAAAGTTTCACTCAATATAGGCTATAAGATGAACAGACAGAGAGCTCACATAATGACCAAAAAGGAGATTTCACACCCAAGTCAAAAAGACTTGGACAACAAGATTTACCTTTGTCAAGGCCCACATTTGACAACTTCATCAAGAGCAGGGAGCACTAATGATTAACATGTATATGTCTACAATTTACTGATAACCAAGTCATAAACTGTATTAATGTTTCACAGATGTGCTGTATATGTGATGTCAGCATGAGAGCCGAGTTCCTCAGATGTGCTGAAGCTTGCTTACATTCACAGCAACTGGTAAATGCTCCAATCCAGAGTAATACACAGAAAGGGCTTTTGTGTCTCAGGTTTTGCTTTGCTCATTCAAAGGGAGTTAATTATTTTGAATAAAATTATATTCTCAAAATTTGTAGTCACACAAATGATAACACTTCCAACTTAATTTTTAGTTAACTAGCATAGTTAAGGACATTCTAATTCAATATATCATATGTGCACATCAAAATCTGATTACATTTTCCATTTAATTAGACTGGATTGTTTGTTACCATATCTTGTAATTCATCATTTCTTGATTTTTTTTTAATTCTTGTATGGTCTGGTATCTCACTCAACTCAGCATGAGACAGGAAATGTTTTCACTGGTAAATAAATAAATTCTATAAATTCCACATTCAACATATGTGAATTATTTCAGTGAACCAAAGCCATACTAACTCTTTCCATTAAACTTAAGTTGTTTATTTTTTATTACTGCAGATTTAGTTAATTAGGGTCAACTATGTACATCCTGTACAGTCAATCCATCTATCTGTCTTTGGGTGGATTTCTGTTCATGCGTCTTTTATGATATCTGAAAAGAGAGAAAGAGAAAACAGAACAAATGTAAGACTTCCCCAGCTTTTTGTTTTGAGAGAAATGCTTTCCCCAATTATTTTACACCATCATTCACCACCCACGCGTGGTGGATTGGCTTGGTCTGTTTTCACAGCTAAAACAGGAGTTCTGGGCAAAACTTGCACCAAAAATCTGTGAACTCCCTAAATACACCAAACATAAACACTTAAAAACTGTAACAGGCAACCTCCAGGCAGTAAAAGGAAAAATTGTGGTTTGGTCCTCACAAGTAGAAACAAAGAACGCAAGTATACTAAAGACTCGTCTTGTTTAGAACCATGTGCAGAAGCACTTACTCTCCAACAGGGTACCAACAGTGCTTCGTGGTGTAGAACATCTTGCTAAGCTCTTCTATAGTTGGCCCCTGTTTATCCTTCAAAACGTCGCCACTGAGCCGAGACTTCAACACCACATCATGTGTTTCTGCAGAAGCAGTGATGGGGTCTGATGTGGGGATGGGCTGTACAACACAAACATGAATTAGTACACTTGAATTTAGTGGATAATGTGGTAGTTCAGCAGGAAGCAAGCAATGCTGGGTTACATTGCTTTTGCTATATTTATGCTGAGGGAATATAATCCAATGTGCAAGATCTCCACATCATGGTCATATATATATATATATACATATAGAAATTGTTTTACAGTGAAGACTGCCCCCTAGTGACCACATGGACAGTGTCATTTTGTGGAAAAATAAATAAAACCAGGACATACAGTAGTCACAATGTCAAAATACATTTAGGTGGCCGTTTATAGTAATGAACTGACAAAACGCGGACATTTTTTTAAAATGTTCTTTTCTAGATATTACAAGGCTCACTAAACCCTGCATTACCATGGATATTTACATACCACATCAAGCTGTCAGTAACGCACCCAACACTCAGTACTGGATGCACTCACCTTAGTCAGCTCATAAGGAATGCTTGGTGCAGGATGGAAACACACTATGGTTTTACCATCATCTGTCACACCGAGGGCCACATTACTGGGTGAAAAGAGATGACAAAAATTAATTAGCTATTATTGTTCATCAGACTAGTGTGTGTGTAGATGGATCAAAGCAGGCTGTTAAAGGCATTCCTCTTGACGTTAATGACACAGTCATCAGTTCACATAGATTCAGCAACACAGCTACACAAAATGACTGGACACTGGAAGAGGCTGAAAGATGGTTTTAAATTCAGATGAAAGGACATTTTTATACAGTCTAATTTGTTGGACCATTGTTTAATTTAGTTAACACTTTATATCCAATGATTTGTAGCAGTTATACTTAGTATTTTAACGCATTCTTTTCTCTGGAAACTACGTTGAGATTTGGGACTAAAAACAAACAGGGTTATTAAAAATAACTATAATTTTAGTGTAAAAAAAAAAAAAAAAACAATACAGGGGACTTAAAGTCCCTAAACATGTGCACCCAACAGTTTTATAGGATTCTCCGGCCAACATTATGGGATCTTTAGCTAGTGAGCTAAGCTAACCAAATTCAACACTGTTCAAGCCAAATTTAACCAATCTTACCTGTTAACAGAATGCTTCACTTGGTGAGTTGATGGGGAATTGATTGGCAACGCGACTGGAGAAAGATTAAGATCATGAACACTGCATTAACCTTCAACTACATTATAAAAGACAACGAATTAAAACTGTAACCAGGTATCCTAGTTAACATATTAGACATCAGAAGCAGATGGCTAGATGCCTCGCAGATATCTATCATGTATTCCCTACGTGGAGTTAACATAGATTGTCGGACTTCAATTTCTACTCCACTTACCTTTGAGGTGACTTAAATTTCTACTGCAACGAACGCAAGTAAGAACGCAAGAGAGCAAATTGACACGACCCCAAGGCGCCATGGTCTTCTGTGATAGTGGAGGCACTTCTTCGTTACGTTTTAGGCGATTTGCGGCTCTTCGTCGCACTAGCGCCCTCTTTCTAGAAGTAGGCTGAAGAGGCAGCGCTCTAGACTCGTGTCTTGAGCACACGTTATTTTGGTACATGCAAAACGTGCCACACGACCAAACCAGTTGAAACCAGCTTTTCGTCTCTAGACGTTTCTCTGTGATGCTGTAAAACTCTGTGGCTGACACTTCCTCTAAATAGTTCCGTTTTGATATTTGTATAGTGTACTGTATGAAGAAATAAAGTGTATGTGCTTTTCAGCACATCTGACTCCGTGTCACTTTTGTCGAGACACGTACGACAAAAAAAGAACAACCAGATCATGCGAGGCAGACGATGGGACCAGGAAGGACAGGATAAGGAAAACTAAATTCCTCTGTATGTGTGTGTGTGGATCCGTCACAGCTGCTTCCCGTGGAGAGTGGGCTCGAGAATCTGGGCCTCTATTACCCACCACACCTGTAGCAACTGTACATATTTCACCGAAATGTTAATGGATCCTTGGAAGGTTTAAGTAATAATCAGAAGCAATAAAATCATTTTGAATGGGTTTTAAGGGGTGATATGAGTGTGAGCTACCACACATATTACGTTGTATGTGCAGCATGACTCGGAATTTTCTGCACTGCGATAGTCCAACGTGCCCGCTAGAGGGCGCTGGAGGAGGAACAGGTTAAATATCCCCACAACAGCATTAGAGAAAATAATCTTACAAAAGGACAAACAAAAAGAAAACAATTTAATTTTCCAGTATTTTACTATTTTACAAGGGTGTTCTGTTAAAGGCAGGTGCAATGATCCAGTATTAGGCAGTGGTCTCCTTGAAAACCCTATAAGGGCTTGTCCTTCACTCCACTCGTCTAGCTGTTGCAGGACTCCATGGCCTCAGCCTGAAGGTGTGAGGCCCTGTCCCTGTTCCTCTTCTCCTCCTCCAGGGTGTGTAGCTGGTCCTCCACTTGCTCCAGCCGTGTCAGCAGCATATGCTGGAGAGCCAGAGTCTGCTGCACTTGCCGCAGGAGGACCACAGCCATGTCACGCATCTCTACCCGCCGCTGTACGACACAGGGAGATGAGGTGAACTTCACCAACTTGTGCATAGAACTCATTTAGTTTTGTTCTATTGCATGCATACTAGTACATTTAAATATAGTAACTATACATTATATTTACTATGATGTACCATACATCATTTTTTGTGCACATAGATGAGAAACAGTGTACTTAGCAGTGTTTTTATTCAAACATGATAAATTTCCTACTACTTTATAACAAAGAAAAATAATCTATAAGCAAAAAAAATGACCCTTACTAGTTCTTTGGTAAGTTGTTTTCTTTGGCAATAGTTGTAGAGATATAGAGTACCAGAGCCCAGTAGAAACACAGAGAGGTAAGGGAGCAGTACTTCTATAGGTGAGTAAAACTGCCCGCCTGTGATGCTCTGTAGTAAAGAGATGAACTTGTCCAGCCCGAGCGACACCCAGCTGGGCAGGCTGGAGGAAGCAGAGGCCTGAGAACTAGCAAAGGACCACATGGAAAACATCTATGTCTGACCTGACCACAGCACACCACAGTACACAGCAGCCAGCTTCAGATAACTAGCCGTCACCAGCCTGCTGCTTTCAATATGAGTGTGTATAACTATGACCTCACCAATAAGAATCTCTTATGACGTCACCACATTCCAGACCATTTATTGAGCATCCACAGGAAATGCTCTTCATGATGGATCACAAATATTCAGACAAAATTAGAAAAGTTCAGAAAAGTCAAAATATATATATAAAATTATTATTTTTGGATGAAAAATAAATGTAGCCCAAGAATGTAGACTTAATACATACAATCTGTTTAAAATGAGGAGATGGTTCACACAACTTATGTCACAGCAACCACATTAAGGTGGTACTACAGAAGGCATCAACAACGTATGGATCATTAAGGGAAGGGAGAGAACTTTAAAATTTAAAAACCCTACTGATGGCTTGTTAAATCCACACAACCTGAACTTTAATTACCAACATCTAAATACATAAGCAACAAACATAGACCTTGCAAACAGTGTCTTAAAAATAAAAGTGTAACTGCAGTAACAAACTGATTTTTATAAATATGAACAGAAATGTACAATTTCTCCAAGGTGCTAGCCAAAGACATCCTTTTAAACCCAAATAAGAAAATAGAGTAATATAAAATTATAGTTTAATGATTATTTGAATAGTAACTTTTTTAAATAAGTCTTATTTCAGAACAACTCGTTAGTTAACTAGCTCGATTTGCTAATCTAAAGGAAGACGTTCAAGTCAGTACCCTGGACATACATGCTTTCAATGTCTTTATCCACACACACAAGCTCCAAATTGAGCAAAAGCGTAGTTTAAAAAGCACACTGAAATTCATTTTGAAGGATATTTTCTGCAACAAAGTGGGCACTGGCAATTCAGTGTGACAAATAGCAAAACAAACAAATAGTTTTTTAATATTAATTATATATAATCGATGTGCATCATATCCATGTTCCAAGGTTAAAACCATTACTTGCATAGTCCTACACTCTTAATTCTTTAACAATTTTTCCTTGTCTTCTTGTTCAGAGTACTTAACATTGGAACTCTACAGACAGGCTGCAGTTCTACTTGATTGCAGTGTGAATCACACCTATGGCAGGTGAGGAGAGGCTGCAGGATGCCGTGTGCCATGTAGAGAGATCAATCCAAAACTCTTGTGGCCAGGAAGGTCTGATGGTTAGAGGAAACAACTTCAGGCACTAGCTCCTGCAGGTGAGGACACCTGAACTTCCTTTCACACGGTGCACATAAGGATCAGCACTACATGTCATCATCGTCTGTGAACTTGTATTTTGCATAGACAATGAGCATGACTATTGCCATGGCGATGCAGAGAGAGCCTATGACCAGGTAGGCGATGCCCAGGAACTGGTTCTTGCCCCCCATCCAGGAGACATTGCTGAACACCACCTTCTTGGTACCCCCAAAGCTCACCACAGGGTAGCCTGGACAATGAATTAAGGATCAAAAAGAGGAGATTCAAATCTGTCTAAAATTCTCTTTCATATCAGCCATCTCTCTTTCTCTCTCCCCCCCTCATAAAATACAAACAAGCTGCATTAACCAGTGATACAATAACTTTTTTAGAAGCTTTAAGTCTACAGTGACCTCCAAAGTGTTGTCATGCTGAAATTGACAGGTTTGACTAAAATGCCTGATTTAGCATGTTTGAATAGGGGGGGAAAAAACAAAAAAAAATCATATTCAAATAACACACGCGCACGCACACACTCTCCTCCTTTCTTTCCACCTCGGTCTCCATTTCTCCACTCGTAAAGCCTGACCACACCCAACCAGCCAAACCTGTCTGTGAAGCTTTTCTGCTAACAAACCCATAGCACACAAACAGAGCAGAAAGTTATAAACCTAGTCAGATGAAAGCCCTGTGGGGTGCACAGGAGATAGTGTGTTAAACAAGTAACAAAGACTGAATCTGTAAGGGCTAGAGAGCATAAAGATGTTACACACAAGTAAAACACACAAGTCCATGTCTAGCTAGGTCTAGTCCACCCACTAATTGTGGACAGGGCCAGGCTCTGTAAGCAAGCTGTGCTGAGGACAGATGTTAGAAGGATACTGTAGTTGACCATCAGTGTGTAGTTGCCAGCAGGCAGGCCTTGGGCATAATCTCCACCTGCGATTCGTCCATACAGCTTCCGGAAGTTGGGCAGGGCTGCCCGTCTCATCCATACCAGGAAGTTCTGGTTTAGGAAGCCATTATTGGCTTGGTCAGTGGGGTCCAGCTCATATACTGGTTTTGACCAGTTTACAGGTTTCACTGTGCCTGGCAGACATAAGAGTTCAGTAGTGCTTCCAGTTTGGCAGAAAACTGCTGCACTATACATCTTTAATGCACACACTGTTTAAACCTAATCATAAGTCCCTTCTTGATGAACCAAACTGTCCAATACCTTCATACTTTTAATCAACCAGTGTAATGTAACAAAATCTAATCAATAACATTGACCACATGGCTCACTTAATAAAAAGCTCTGCAATGTTTAACTAAAAAAAATGAAACTCAACGGGGAAATACCACTGAATGCACTGGCAAAGGAGCCGTTAACAAGTGCTGGATTCTGGTATTTGATGTTGTAGTCCGTCCACCATGCGATTCCCTTCCCATCAATTGGAACCTGCTTCTTCGCACCATTAACAACCTGGTACAGCTGGAAAGAGTCTTTTCAGAAATAAAACAAAAATTAAAAATGCTCACATAGCTGATCTGCCATGATCAGATTGTCATTGGACCAGATTTGGCCACTGAAGATGCACTAATCTAGTGAGAAACATTTAAGAGACATCAACATGTCAGGTAAACTGGGCAAACCGATTATTAACTACTCTTTCATGAGGATGTATATATGAAAACACTAAATGAAAAACGATTATTACACATTTTTGTACAGGACAGTGTGATGGAATACTCTAGAATGCTCTGCTTGACATTCAAAGCCCAGAGACTCTTTTACCTAAAGATCCGAGAGAAGAGTGCAGGAGTAAAGGAGAACAAAAGCCCATCAGGCACATAAATCATGAAATCATGTGTACTTTTGGTAAGTTGGAAGAGTACGGTTTGTGTCAGTGAGGTGGTGATGTACCACTGAACATGCTGTTTGCTATAGATCCACAGGGAACGATTGGGTTGTTGTTGGAATCATATTGATAGGGAATGCAGGTGTCTTGTGGAGACTGAAGTGGGAGAAAAAATAAAATTAAAGAAAATACAGTCATAAGAAAGACAAATGTACACCACCCTGGTCCAAAACAGGTCTTAAAAATAGGTAAATACAACCTTAGACGAACAACATAGGACATAGTCATAATTTATTTAACAAAAAAATAGGCCAAAATACAGCAGCATGTTAAAAAATGAAGTACACACTTCCATAGGAAATAATAGGTTAAGCAGCAAGAAGGATCTGTTAATCAAATGCCCTCGATTAATTAATCATCAGCTAGTGTAACCAACTCTATAAAAGCAGAAGTGGAAATTGCAAGAAAGCCAAGAGCTACATCTCAGACTCAAAAGACATGTTAAATGTTCAAGTTCATGACAATACAATTAGAAAAAAGCTTAAACAGGTATGGCTTATTTGGAAAGGTTGTCAAGAGAAAGCTTTTTCTTTCAAAAAACAACAAACTTAAGCATGACTTAAGTTTGAAAGGTTGCATCTGAACAAACCACAAGACTTCTGGAACTACATCCTTTGGACAGACGAGACAAAAGTGGAGGTTCACAGTAATTCACAGTGCCATGTTTAGTGGCCAAACCCAAACACAGCATATCAGTACAAACATCACCTGTCCACCACTTTGGTGGAGGGGTGGTGATTTGGGCTTGTTTTTCCAACCACAGGATCTGGCACCTTGCAAACATCAAGTCAACCATGAACTCCTCTTTATACCAAAGTATTCTAAAGTCAAATGTGCACCTAACAATACAACATCTCCCCAACGCACCAGCAAATCCACAACAGAACGGCTGCCATGACCTCATCAAAGTGCAGACCTCAATCCAACTGAGATGCTGTGACAGGACCTTCATAGAGCTTTGCATAAATAAATGCTCACAAATCTTAATGAACTGAAGCATCACTGTAAAGAAGAGTGGGCCATAACTCCTCCAGAATGATGTGAGAGAATGTTAGTCAGATAGAAAACAATTACTTCAAGTTATTGCTGTTAAAGGCACAAGCTATTGATTAATGGGTAATGGATTAATGGTGTACTTCGTTTCACATCCCTGCTCCATCTTGGCTTCATATTTTGTTAATGCAGTAGTAGAATCTGTTGTGTTTACCTGAAGCTCTGTTTACCTAATTTTAAGAAAGGACCATACAATTTTTACATCCCGACATGGTAAAAACTGTAGAATGCACAGGTGCTTTTCACATGACTGTTTTAGAGCAAACATTCAGAAAAGTGGCACACACAATTAAAGGACAGTTTTGCTGAACACTGAAGTTTAATTTCACACCGTTTTTAATAAACTTGCATTGTTGTTGAAATTTACATTATGCTCTCACCTTCAAGTACTGGGTATCTCCTGACAACTGGTAACCATCTTTAGACACTCCATAGGCTCTGTAGTTCTGATAATAATTGGTGAGGCCATAATAAAAGAAGACGGGCCCCTGAAAACATAACATCCCATTACTCCTCTACTCCAACAGAGGGTTCCACGGTGTGGGAACAGAAAAACAAAGGACTGTACCTCAAACAGCTCCGTGAAGGAGAAATCAATTCCACACACACAGTTCTGAACAGTATTACTGGTGCACTTGAAGCACGGTGAAGTTGGTGAAACACCTGTGTAGTCTATCTGTAACATATAGGACACGCGTAGCATTAACTCCATCATCCGGTACACTAAAAAAAGCACAGGGTTTCAAGCGTAACGCGTTTAGCTAAATTGTATAATGCACGCTGTTAACTGTAGATGGAAAAGATGATAAACAAGCCGTACGATAAATACTGAACTAGGCCAAGAAAATACGTAGTGCATTTTACGAAAACGCCTACTTTAATCCGTTCCTTAAAACATTTTAGGCGACACGGTAAAGCGGATACAGATAAAATATTCTTCCTTCACCTCCAGGACTGTGATCTTCTGCGAAGTGACGTAAAGTGCGACTCCGATGCCGACGAAGGCCAGTCCGATGAGCGTGAATCCAGGGATGACGATACCAGCGGATAGAATCGGTTGCCAAGCGGGGAGTCGCTGCTGCGTGAAAGCCGTGTTATCCGGCCTATTTGTCGTCTCGGCGCTGGGTTTCATTCTGAGGGTGTCACAGACATATAGGCCTACATATGCGTGGAATGTTTGAAGTAGAAATAAGTAAATAAATTGGCAGATGCGATATTCATCCTGCTGAGGCTAAAATGTCTTAACCGAGTTATAGCAATACTTTAGAGTCACTAGCTTTACTTTTTTCTCTCCTCATCTATTTTTCGATTAAACCATATTTGCTACACGGTACACATTTCAACTGCCCAAAACCATCCTTCAAAACTGTTCATCACTTTAGAGGCTTTCCACGTTACTTTAATATTCCCAGAAAACTGTTTTACTCATCCAGAAGTATCAGATATGTTTTAACACGATGACAGCAAAAATATTATGCCATGGTCAGACTTGACAAATTTGGAACTTTCTCGGTGCAGCTACCAACCACAGTGGTTCTGTGACTTAATCAGATACCTCACACTCCAACCTACCTGTCCGATGAAATGTATATAATTCGATTAAGACTGACCAAATTATCCAAGAAAAAGTATAAATTACGTTGTTTCTCTCTATTCGTCAGTCGTTAGCGAGCAATGGAAGTGAGTTTACCCTACCTATCGAATAGTTTACCTGAAACACGTCCCAACTTCCTGCTCTTCTATCCTTGCGCCGCCTCGATTTAATTGTTTGACGCTACACTAAACTTGCGTAACCTTTTGTTTTGTGTGTTTATTTGAGCTGCGAATTGGCTAAACTTAGCGTTTTACTCCGTTATTATATCTATGCATAAGAAAGACCATTTTCAAACAATACACAATTCGCGCAGAGAATTCAAGAATATAAGTGCGACTATTTAAAAACGATTCAAGATGCCATTGGTCATTCAAGTGTTTGTTATAATTTGATTTTGCTAAAATTACTTTAGCACTTAAAAATTTTGTCGCTTTAAGATATGCTTGTTACATTTTTAAGCAAGAACTTCACCGACAATTTGTTTCCATTGCCTGTATCGACACACATTTTAAGCACTAAATGTTTAGCCATGGTGTGACAGCCTCATGTATGAAATCCATATAATGTTTGTGAACTAATTGTAATCGCCATCTCTATACAAATACAAATGAATACCAATCTAAGGGTAAACCAAATTGTGTAAAATGTTTTTTTAAGGCACGACTTTGGAATTATATAATTTCCCAAACTTCCATAAAAGCTAAGTTTTTGATGGTAATTTGATGGATAAGACTTTCAACCAAACACAGCCTTAGAAAGCTTGACCCCGCCCCACTCAATCTAACTGGATTGTCTGATTGGCTGTTTTCTAACTGCTATACAAACCTCTGGTTCCTTTGTGCCGGACGGTAGCTAACAAGAGGTAAATAAAACGTTTATTTTCTAAATGGCATAGCGCACGTATGTTGGTTCAGTGTGTCTTTACGTATCGTAGTACTGATGGTAACTGCCTAATGACTGTTAGCTTAGTCTTTGCTACACTGCAACCGTAAGTGCTTCAAGATAGATGTATAATCTTTGGCTACGAATAGTTAGCTAACTAGCTATTGTGTTCTAGGTTATCGCATTTTGACCCACGCTGGAACCGAGCTAGCTAGCTATCTCTCAACTACAGTGTAATATAATATTAACTAACTAGCTGGCTAGTTCGTTGATTCGATACCGATGTATGTTGTCCAGTAAGGTTAACTAGCAAAAAAATGAAGTTTGCGTTACAATTTGACTAAACGGAACAGCTGACTAAATTTTAAGCAGCTAGCTAGGCTTGCCAATGTGTATTGGTAACAGTAATTTGTCGGCTCGTTTAAACCGTTTTCTCGAGCCAGGCATGTTTGTTAGCCTGCTGGTTAACGCTCTTTGAAAAGTCTTTTTTAGAGTTAACTTGCTAGCTAATTTGAAGTATTGTATATTATTTAAAACCGTTGTGTTCTTGACCAAAAACGGGCCCATCGCAGCTGTGTTATTCCAGAGCGCACTTTCTTGGCCCTCATGTTTGTTTCTGATTCTTCCTTTATCTCCCAGCAAATGAATGGATATTTCCCGGTGCACCGAGAAATGGGTAAAACAAAACAAGGTTACTTTAATGTGCAGCCGACATGAATTTATCATCATTATGCACATCTTTCAATACATTAAAACGACATCATTTTGTTCATTTTTCTGGTCATTATTAGGGCTAACCATTCATAAGTTAGTCACAGTGGGAGCAGGACCAGCCTATTGAATACGTTAGAGAAAAGTATAATTCAGTAAAACCGTTGTTGTGACGAAAGAGCCCACCAGACATGATAATCCAGTTAGGCGTGCAGCTATGTTTTAACCGTTTTTGGTGGTGTGTTTTCTAGTACCCACCAGAATGCTTCGTGCGTTATGACATTTTGGGGTAGTTGGGGCAAAGAATATAGCCTAGTTGTTACCTAGTATCTGCATACAATACGTTAAAGTGAGATCCTTTAATTTACGGTCTTCATTAGTTCCACCACCAAGACATTCTTAGACCACACAGATTGTCCGAAATTCAGCTTTGTTAAAGGTCAAAACTGCATTATTCCGTATGTTGACGGCAGTGGTTCGAACTTTTCAGTTCCAAACCTGTGAGGTGTTTTTGAAATGGCTGAATGCTAAGGACCTTTATTTAAATGTAACGTTTTACTCAAAACCTGAAGCACAAAATGAAGAGTTTCAAGGCTATACCAATGCTCAAAATTGAGGAAAATTTGAAACATAAGCATTGCAAATATATTAAGATCATTTTCTATAACGAGGTTTATTTATTTAGCTAAGGTGCCAAATATTTGAGCTGTTCAAATAATTTACCATGGTTCTGTGTAAAATCTTGAGCAAATGATTTTAACAGCTATGCCTGTGTAAATGAAGTCACACATTAAGCTCAAGGAAAATTCATAAGTTGGATTCAAATGCACGATAGCTCAGAAAAATAGAAGACATTTTTAAATATCGATGAATGCATTATCCACTTCAGTGGTATACAACACTGCCCCACAAATCACAGTCTGAAAGTTTGTAAACTCGTGAAGTTAACTTGTGGATTTTTATTTCAATTCCAGAATGCCTCTTGTGCATTCTGTAGTCAAGAAACATTATAGATGATGCATTCTAAAGCATCCAAATGGGACGTTTGGCTCCAGAAGGAAACTGGGAAAGAGCCTGCCTAAATTTTTAACAAAGCATCATGTTATCGAATGAGAGAAAGCCAGAGCGTCCTGCTTTATAGGCCAAGCATTGGCTGCAGGCCATGTGTAGGTTTCCTAGGTAACGCCGTCCTTTCTGCGAAGCATCATATTGTGGGGTTTCCTAGGTAACGCCATCCCATCGGCGAAGCATCATGTTTTGGGTATACTTCTCAAAAGTAACAGCTAGGAAGATTGAAGATTGTTAAATTCGAATGCCAGACAGATAAAGAAAAGTACTGGCAAGCATGTGGTTCAGTCTGACATAGATGTTAGTCTATGGACCATGGATTGAGTCAAAACACCAAAAAAAAGAGACAAAACCCTTCATGGAGTGATTTGAGTTACTTTCATTTAGTTGCCTTGTCAAAGCCTTGATCCAACCATTAAGAATCTGAGGTTAAAGCTGTGTGTGGTTTTGAATAAAATGTTACATTTCAAAATTATGAATAGGTATGGTCTGAATAATTTTGAAAGCCACTCTCTTGTTGGGGCTTGTGTTAGAACTACTCTGTGCTTTCCTTGGGAAGGGAATATAGGTCAGCGAGTCTGTGGGCTGCATCTAAAACTGCTCTATCATGCACACACACATTTAGCTCCGGCCCATTCTGTGTTGACTTGAAACATGCAGCTCAACTCCAGACGTCACATCTCACATCTCTCTCAGCTCAGGTCTCTGGAACGCAGTTCAAGTCATCTCACATGTCCTCTTTCCACCTGTTGTTCCAGGAGAGGCCTCTGTCTTCCTCCATCATGCTGTCAAATAAGAAAGACCCTGGCTCTTCGTCCTCCTCTTCCTCGGGGGGCAATGGGGGCGATCGGGCACTTGATGCTCCCGCGGGGTCCCAACCGGGCCCGGCCGGTTCCGCAACCTTGTCAGCGGACGTGAAAAAGAAAGAAAGGGCGTCTCCCAGCGGTGAGGCGGGTGGGCCGCCCCTCCCCCACCCCCCTGGCCCAGGAGGGGCAGAACAGGACTCGGCTGAGGGCCGGCGGACCAGCCGTCGCAAGAGAGCCAAAGTGAACACCTGCTTTTTCTGCACCTCTGGACGCCTGCTTCCCCTTTAGTGTTGAGGGGCACACCTGTGTCTTCACTGTTAGCGCCTGTGTACTGCTCATTCGTAGGCTGTTGTGCTGTGCATTCTGTAGGGTGTATTTGCTTTCTGATGCTATAGGTTACTGTGTGTAAGGGAGCGAGAACCTAGGTACCCCTTTGTGGTTGGCTAGGGCGTTGTATTTCCTGTGTGTGTGTGCGCGTGTGTCAGTCAGTCAGGGCATGTTTTTTTTTTGTCTGCTGTGTGTGAGCAGCATGTGAGAGTATGTATGTGTGTTTTTGCTAGTCAGTCAGAGCATGGCGCTTTGCCAGCTGTGTGTGTGTGTGTGTGTGTGTGTGTGTGAGAGCATGCGTGCTGTTGGGTTACGGCATGGCGTATCCCCCTGTGGGCACCGTGGGCCTGGTTGTAAGGGACATTTAATGTTCCCACCGCTGCAGGTGGAGTACCGAGAAATGGACGAGAGTCTGGCCAATCTGTCTGAGGACGAGTACTACTCCGAGGAGGAAAGAAACGCCAAGGCAGAGAAAGAGAGAAAGCAGGTGCTCCCTCCACCTGCTCCACCTGTGGAGGAGGAGAACGACAGTGAACCTGAGGAGCCTTCAGGTGAGCAGGACCCAGAGGATAGCCTCTTAACACCAGGATTGCGTTGGAGGCGTTGGAGGCCTGCTTTTAGGTTCAACAAAGCCTCTGGGACCTTGGCTTGTAACTTGCTCTCACGCATTTGTATACGTTAAGGAGGCTGAAGTCTCCACATGGGGGAGCTGTTACCTCACAAGTATAGTTTAGTGTACATTAAAGAGCAAATGTGAACACACAACAGAAGGATTTAATGAATGCACATATTATCTGTGCTCAAAATTGCATGCATATTAAGTAAAAACCAAGAAACGTTGGCAAGAAGCAGGGAAAGGCAGCCAGGGAATAGATTATGATTTCCCACAGCACCAAGTGAAAATATTTACACTAAAATGTAAACCCATACTTCATAGCCCAACTTGTTGCTGTCTAATATAATAATCACTTTTATTACTTTAAAGAAGGTCATCTGGTCTGGTACAAAATAAGTGAGAAATAAGCTATTTTTTTCATTTTCAGTTAAAAGAAGGCTTTGTATGATGACAGGTTACCAGCAGTCAGTTTTGAGGAGATTACCAAATGCAGATAGAGCAGTAGGAGATCTGTGTCCTGGGTAAATGTCTTCCATAGGAAGATGCTTCTGAAAAATGTTTTGGGCAGAAGATTGTCTGATTTTTTTTTTGTATTGATTTTGTGTGTGCACGCTGTTTTTTTCTTGATGTGATCTTTGGTGCCATACTGTGTCTCATGGCTAATATTGAGTCACATGGCTATTAATCCCATACTGAGTCATATGACTAAGTGTGACTGTGTGATGTCTCACCTGTCAGCTGACCTTTTCTCAGGGTTAGAGGGCGCAGCTTTCCAGAGCCGGCTCCCACATGACCGCATGACCTCACAGGAAGCAGCTTGTTTCCCTGACATCATCAGTGGACCACAGCAGACTCAGAAGGTCTTCCTCTACATCCGGAATCGCACGGTAAAGACGCGGCCTGGGATTGGTCAAAGTGGTTTTAAGACACCAAATCACAATTTGATACGTCAGATCTAGGTCTGTGCAGCTTTTGGTGGAAACGGCAGGTTTTGGGTCTCGTGAACTTTGTTTCCACTTGGAACCAGACAAATCTGACCCAGATGTTCTTGGACCTTCGGTTGCGTCTCTTTCCATGCATCACAATACAGAAGTCATGTAAAAATGCTTCAGTAGCTAGATTTTTTTTTTTTTTTTTTTAAGTATATTAATGAATTACTTGGAAACGTTCATCCCGGTCCACGTAGTCCTGGGCTGTAGAGAGTAGCTGAATTAATGACTCGATTTGGCATTACATCACAGTCACACCAGTGTCAGTTAATCCTGAATATTTTCACCAGTGGCAGGCTGGGTAAATCATAAATTATCATACTGGATCGTTCCTGAACTCATGGCAGCCTGATTTGATCCTAACTAATTCATCATCAGGTACCTGGACAAATCTCAGCATCACTCCACCAGTGACAGGCTGGAGGAATCTCAAAATGTTCTGTCAGCGACAGGCTGGATGGGATCTTGAGTCACTTTGTTTTTCTGTGATCTGTGTTTTTCAGCTCCAGCTCTGGCTGGACAACCCAAAGATCCAGCTCACCTTCGAGTCCTCTGTGCAGCAGCTGGATGCCCCCTACAACAGTGAGCACATCACTGCACCTTCACCCCTGAACTCACCTGATTCACTACAGTTCATTACTCCAGCTCAGTAGTTAATGTTTGTCATTTCATTGTAGTTGTATAAGATTGCCACCTTACTTCTATAGGGTAAGGGGGGGGGCAGTTTTAAAAATCTAAATAAACTTATGTCGTGGATGATGATTTTATTTATTATTTAAAATCATTCTTTGATTGTTAGACATGATGTTACATGCGTGTGAGTTTTCTGGTAAGGCTGTGTTTTGTAATCTTCTTGTGGAGCTGCTGTGTCTAAAGGGTTGCTGGGTTCACCCCCCTCCCTCCCCTCAGGTGATGCTGTCCTGGTACACAGAATTCACAGCTACCTGGAGAGGCACGGCCTCATCAATTTTGGCGTCTACAAGAGAGTGAAACCTCTACCGAGTAAGCAGATGGTTTTATTTCCCAAGGCTAAGTCATGCTGGCGTTTGGAGAGGAGTGTGTGCGGCGCCGGGGCTAATGTGAGGGGCGGGTCTGTGTTTAGGTAAGAAGACAGGGAAGGTGATTGTGATTGGAGGAGGCGTGTCTGGTCTGGCGGCTGCAAGGCAGTTGCAGAGTTTCGGCATGGATGTCACTGTGCTGGAGGCCAGGGTAAGAACACACACACGTATGCGTGCTGGATACGTGTACGTATATCACACACTGCACACACCAGTGTGAGGACTGGGAGTAACTGTACAGAGTTCCTGGCCCAGTCATGAGGGTGCTGCAGCTTTCCCAGTTCAGTGCTACTTCTGACTGTTCTGTGATGGGTTTGTGTGTAACCCGTCTTCCTGCTGTTGACAGGACCGTGTCGGAGGGAGAGTGGCCACCTTCCGTAAAGGGAACTATGTGGCAGACCTTGGAGCCATGGTGGTCACAGGCCTGGGTGAGCCCACACTGGACCTCCTCTGATCCTGCCCTCATTCTAAATCCAAGAACTAGAGACCAGAGTAAAGGAATATCTTAATATCGACAAACTCTTATTTTACCTACAGGGGGCACTGTTTAACAATTTAACAACTGCAGTCTCTGCTATCTCAATCTTTCTCTTAATGTTTCTCCCTGTGTTTCAGGTGGAAACCCCATGGCTGTTATTAGCAAGCAGGTGAATATGGAACTAGCCAAGATCAAACAGAAGTGCCCCCTCTATGAGGCTAATGGACAAGCAGTAAGTACACACAGACACTCACCCCATACAATGGAATACTCATCCTGTAGCTCAGGATAGTTTGGGATACAGGTTTCAGCTTCATCCATGAGGATGAAGCTGATCATGCTCAGCAGAGTGCGATTTCCCCCGGCTCTGATGCACCTGGTTCAGCTTGGCTCTTCCCAGAGCTCCTGCAGGACCTCGATCAGGTGGACGTGCAGGACTAGATGCACCTGAGGAGGTGGTGGCACAACTCTGCTTCTCCACGAGATCCAGCAAATTCATCCCTGCAGGGGTTTACAGTATGAGCTGGATCGGGTGTGTCAGAGTACGGAGGATGATGAATGCTAGAGATGTGGCCCAGTACTACTCAAAGACAGGTTGATGATGTGTAGCTGCAAATATTTGGATCCGAGGTAAAACAAAATGAACAGTGAAATGCCTCTAAAAGAACTGTATGCCAGCTGTGCTGAACTTCAGGCTGGAATGGCAGGTGGATCAAGGTTCCCAAGGGAGTGCATGTACTGTCAAACTGATAAACTCAAAAGAGTCGCTTTGGATAAGCAAGTCAGCCAGATGTTCAAAAAGTGAAAAGTTTCTGTGGGAGTGTTGTTTAGTGATGTCTTATCACACATAATCATGCTCGTTGTGGGTTTGTATATTAAATAGGTCCCTCCCATTTCTTGTGTAAGATCCACCACCCCAATCAGGAATGCTGACTGTAACAATGAGCCAATAGTGATAGTATGTTGAGTCAAGCATTTGTTTTGTGTTTGTCATTTGTCTGATCTTTTTTTTTTTTTTCTCTCCTGTCTTCTACATTAATTTTTTTCTCTCTCACATATTTTCTCTATAACAGGGCGAGCGATGCACGAGTGTGAGTATTTAATGTACTGATCCTTTCATTCTGATTCAGGGTGGGGTGGAAAACCAGTGTGTTGGTGATGTTTGGATGTTTATTCACACCCTTCTAACAGCCAAAATGTCTCTGCTATGTTCTTATAGTTTTAAGATTTTCCCCACATGCATTACAGTTTCCTTATCTCTTCTGGTCTTGGGGTGTTTGGTTATTTGTGGTTATATTTCATCTGGTCTATGGTGGGTGGATGTTTGTGTGTAGGTTCCCAAGGAGAAAGATGAGATGGTGGAGCAAGAATTTAACAGGCTTCTGGAGGCTACCTCATATCTTAGCCACCAGCTTGACTTCAACTTCCTCAATAACAAACCTGTGTCTCTGGGACAGGCCCTTGAGGTGGTCATTCAGTGAGTGTCCTCCCACTGGCTGCACCTCAGACAGTCACAGACCCACTGCCAACAGCTCAGCCAATCACAGACACTCTACCAACAGCTCTGCCAATCATAGACCCACTGCCAACAGCTCTGCCAATCACGGACACGCTGCCAGCATCTCAGCCAATCACGGACACGCTGCCAGCATCTCAGCCAATCACGGACACGCTGCCAGCATCTCAGCCAATCACGGACACAATGCCAGCATCTCAGCCAATCACGGACATGCTACCAGCATCTCAGCCAATCACAGACCCACTGCCAGCACCTCAGTCAGTTCAGAGAAACTCAGCTCAGTCAGTTTCTCACAGTTCATACACATTGTTCTACTAATAATCACTCAGCTGAAGACTCAGTGTAGACTATTACTACACAAATTCTAACAGCGGTCTACAACACACAAAGCACACTGCTGCTGTGAGGCTGGGGTTGTGCTTTAACATTTGTCCCAGTGCACCTGTATTGTTTGTGTGTGCTGCCATGCTGTAAGAGCCCATGTATTTATTAAGATTGAGTGTGTGTGTGTGTGTGTGTGTGTGCGCGCGTGCGTACAGGCTGCAGGAGAAACACGTGAAGGATGAACAGATTGAACACTGGAAAAAGATTGTAAAAACACAGGAGGAGCTCAAAGAGTTGCTTAATAAGGTACAGCAGGACTAAGAGCACCACAAACACCACCACACAGAGGAATAAATACTCGGGTATTTCTCTTTCTCACCCTGTGGCTGTCTGTCTTGCTCTCCATCTCTCTCTTCTGCTTGTTGTCTCTCTCTCTCTCTCTCTCTCTCTCTCTCTCTCTCTCTCTATTAGATGGTGGCCACCAAGGAGAAGGTGAAGGAGCTGCATCAACAGTATAAAGAGGCAAGTGAAGTAAAGCCTCCCAGAGACATTACTGCTGAGTTCCTGGTCAAGAGCAAACACCGTGACCTGACCGCCCTCTGCAAGGCAAGACACACACACACGTGCGCGCACACACACACACTCGCACACGCGAACCACACCACACACACACACACGCGCACGCACCCACACACGCGCACCACACTACACACACGCGCGCACGCACGCGCGCACCCACACACACTCTGAATGCATTTTCTTGGACCACACACATACTGTATGTTTGTATGATTGTGGTCGTCCACCTAACCTGCGTTCCAACAAAATGTCTGAACCCACCCTGAGCCAGTCTAAGGGTAAAGATAGACCAGACCACAGGTGTAGACATGGTGTACACACACACACATTATAAAGTCATAATGAAGCTTATTTAAACTGCTATTTCAGTCTTTCTGCCACTCAATTATGGGTGCTTTTAATACTTAATTGTTTTTGTTTGAAGCATTTGTCCAGACAGATTAAATCTTAATGCTAAACGTGGTGTTTTAGCTCACCACACCTCCACCTGTTGGGACATACCTTCATTTTTAACAGCTATTAGAACAGCTGAACTCCAGGCTCCCACTTGAATACAGAGTTTAGCACAAGTCACTGTTTTGTTGGCATCTTTAATCTTAGGGCATCCTTATTTAAGCTCGGTTTGGCTGAGTCTACCTGGTAATAGCCAGGCTAAAAGTACCGCAAGGTTAAAAATAAAGCTAGACTGTCGTTTAATCTGATGTGGAACAACCTTTTGCGTGTGTGGAGCCAGGAGGTAGTAGGGTCATCAGTCAAGGCTTCATGTGCAAAGCAAGGCATATATCTGCTGCAGCCTGAATAGCCTCGAACAACCTTGCCTCAAAACACTACAGAGCTCAACTGTACAGTCCAGTGTAGTTGGAGCAACGTAATGATGTTTTAAAAATAATGGGAAGAGTGGTACCCCATGGCATGCTCTTCTCCTGTAGTGTGTGTTTGCTTGTGCGCGTGTGTGTGTGTGAGAGAGAGAGAGAGAGATTGAGAGATTCAGCTTTGAAGTGGCTGCTGGCAAGCTAATCCTGGCTCCTGTCTGCCTGGGCTTGATTCAGCTCTCTACCTCTTCTTCTTCACAACAATGCTGTGTTTGGCCATCTGGCATAAAAGGGCTGCCTGCTTCACACTCTTGCTCACCTACACACACACACACACACAGAGGATTCTGTTCCTGCGGTATGGTAATCACACACACACAGAGGAGGTTAATGCTGTATGTATGAGAGCTGTGTGATGTGGTGGTGGAGATGGACTTCACACTGAGTAAAGTTCTCTGAAGCTGGGCAGATAAGGTGTGGGTGTGTGAGGGCGGGTTTGTTCATGTCTACTGTAAACTTGACGCAGATTGTATCTGCCTTTTCCTGAAGGCCCTGATCTCTAAAATCCTGTTGTACTGATTTTAGCGTGGCTGTGTAGCTGTTGTATGAGTACTGTACATTCACAGTGGTGTGTGTGTGATATAGGAGTATGATGTGCTGGCAGAGCAGCAGGCTAAACTTGAGGAAAGACTGCAAGAACTAGAGGCAAATCCTCCCAGGTACGTCTGTCTGTCTCTGGCCGTTCAGGTGAACTCCCTCTGTTACTGCCAGCTGATGACTCAGGAGTTTTACTACACTAACTGTCCTCATCTCTCTCCCTTCAGTGACGTGTATCTTTCATCAAGAGACAGGCAGATTCTGGACTGGCACTTTGCAAATCTAGAGTTTGCCAATGCCACACCTCTCTCTACTCTCTCTTTAAAACACTGGGACCAGGTAATATCTCGTGTTATGTGTATTTGTGCGGGTGTGTGCCTGTACACAGCCGCTTGTGTCACTTACTGTGTGTGTGTGTTCAGGATGATGATTTTGAGTTCACGGGCAGTCACCTGACGGTTCGGAACGGCTACTCGTGTGTCCCTGTGGCACTAGCGGAGGGTTTGGACATAAAGCTCAACACGGCTGTTCGTCAGGTGCGCTATACCTCCTCAGGTAAGTCTCTGCATAGCACGGCACCTGCACACACCTAAAACACTCACACTCCAAGTTATTGACTACATTTCAGAAAGTAAATGATTTCTAGAGAACTCGTGCTTTAAAGACTAGGGGAAAGCTAAAGGTTTCCAGATTCTCTTTTCCGTCTCTCTCTCTTGCTCCGACACACTCGTGCTCTCCTCAGGCTGTGAGGTGATAGCGGTGAACACGCGCTCCACCACGCAGACGTTCATCTACAAGTGTGACGCGGTGCTGTGCACTCTCCCTCTGGGGGTGATGAAGCAACAGCCCCCAGCTGTGCAGTTCGTGCCCCCCCTGCCTGAGTGGAAGACTGCCGCCCTCCAGAGGATGGGCTTCGGAAACCTTAACAAGGTGTGTGTGTGTGTGTGTGTGTGTGTGTGTGTGTGTGTGTGTGTGTGTGTGTGTGTGTGTGTGTGTGTGTGTGTGAGAGAGGAGGACTGGACTAAGATGGGATCTCTTATTCTGAGACAAACATTTGGCTTCTCAGTGGTTTATCCAGGCTAAAGTGTGTCAGTTTGTGTGGTGTACACTAAGGTGGGTGTGGGTGATCTGTAGCAGTGGCCAAGGTTCTTTGCTATAAGATATACCACAGTACACAAACAAAAACGTTAGGGGTTTTCGTGTCCTTGGTACAAGGTTACCTTCATCTGAAATAGAAATTCACAGAGCTTTTCCATCAGAGCTGAACAGGACTGTGTGGGGGGTGTGTGTGTTGTCATCAGAGCTGAACCGGAGTGTGTGTGTGTGTGTGTGTGGGGTGTGTTGTCATTGGGTCAGAACTCAGTACCCCCTGCTGCATCGTCATACTCTGTAGTGAATTACTGTCTCTCTCCCCTCTCTCTCTCTCTTTCTCTCCTTTCTCTCGCTCCTCTCTCTCTCTCTCTGGCCCCCCTTCAGCTGCAGTAGGAATGCTGCAGTATTATGCAACCTGCAGCTGTTGTTTCCTCCCTTAGCCAGCAGAGGGCACAGTGTGTCAGCAGTGCGTGTGACTCTGCTGCATCTGTACTGCCTGCATAGCATTCTGCATGATAACTTGTTGTTTTTTGTTGGGGGGTTTTTTTTGTGTCTTTTGAGACTTAATGTCCTGGGGATTTAGATTACGGCTGAACCGTTGGTGTGGTCCTGAGCACAGCAACCCCGGGCAGAAGGGTTGAGGCAGTGTCATATGTGGTCCACGTGTGAGGTCTGATGCAGTGTGTCCTCCGTGCCATTAGGTGGTGCTGTGTTTCGACCGCGTGTTCTGGGACCCCAGCGTGAACCTGTTCGGCCACGTTGGGAGTACCACGGCCAGCCGCGGAGAGCTCTTCCTCTTCTGGAACCTCTATAAAGGTTAACAAGTCACAGTCTGCTCTCTATCAGCTTGAACTGGAAAACTGCAGAAAATACAGCAGGGCTGTTTTAATTGTAATGTAATCTAGGATGTGTCCCAGTTATTTCTTAGGCCTGTTTGACTCTGTTTGTCCTTTCTCAGCACCCATACTGCTGGCTCTCATGGCTGGAGAGGCCGCAGGCATCATGGAGAACATCAGCGATGACGTCATCGTGGGCCGCTGTCTAGCGATCCTGAAGGGGATCTTCGGTAGCAGCGCAGTCCCTCAGGTATGCTTACACCCCTCTCTACCTGGAGGACCTGCATAGACGTGCCAGCTGGATGTTTAATTACCAGAACAGAGTTCACTGAAGCTCTCCAAACCAGATTGTGGGTCACCTTACGTTCCTGCCTGCGTGTGTGTGCGTGTGTATTTATATTTATAAAACACTGTTATATAAGTGTTCTAAATATGAGAAGATGTGTAATGATGCATGTATTTGCCTTTGGAGAAGCCCTTTTACATAATGGTAGTGTGAGCCTGTTCACTGCCGCTCACTGCTGACTGCTTTCAAACTCGGATCTAATCCTATAGCAGAAGGAGAGGAAACATCCACCCAGTCTAATGGCTTCAGGGTAGTCAAGTGAAGCCCACTGTAACACACACACACACACACACACACAGCGGCTTTGGCTCTGCTCCAACACTAACACGCATGTAATTGTTGCTGGGTGTGTTGCCGTGGCAGCCGAAGGAGACGGTGGTGACACGTTGGCGTGCTGACCCCTGGGCTCGGGGATCCTACTCATATGTAGCAGCTGGTTCCTCTGGCAACGACTATGACCTCATGGCTCAGCCCATCACACCTGGACCAGCCATACCTGGGGCTTCACAGGTCAGACACACACTCTCACTCTCACTCTCTCTCTTTCACCGTCTCTCTGTCTCTGCTTTGGTTCCTAATCCGTCTTGTAGTTTATCCACCAAACATTTGAAGACAATAAGAAAATGTTTCAGCTGTTCAAGTTATCTGGGACCAGTAGCCATTAGCTCTAAAACTGAAGGTTGTTGTTTCATTGTTATTGTTATTATTTCTAATTGTATAACAGATCTGTCCAGCTAGCAAGTACAATGAAAACAATACTGAGTGAAATAAACACGCATATAGATATAGAAAAGTAAGCAAGCATATACAGGTTTGTGTTCACAGTGTCCTTTCTAGCTGTTAAATCATGTTTTTGTTTGTTTTCCGCTATCATGTGGAAAAGAAAACTACTATGAGTGTGAGAAATTCTTGACAGGGAACATTTGCTATAGAATTATCCAGTTATAGAATTATCCAGTTATAGAATTATCTGGCAAGGGCAAGTACAGGCTTGTTGCAGCGTAACGGCATTTCTTAATGACTTTATTCTTGGTTAGGGATTGGTGGTGCTTGTGAAAAGCTTGTTGATCTTGTGAAAAGTTCGCGATACCGTCTGCATGCTGGTGACTGAGTTCCTGTGTGGTTCTGTGTTTTTCAGCCGGTTCCTCGACTCTTCTTTGCGGGAGAGCACACAATCCGGAACTATCCAGCCACGGTGCACGGGGCCCTGCTGAGTGGCCTGAGGGAGGCGGGGCGCATCGCTGATCAGTTCCTGGGAGCCATGTACACACTGCCACGGCAGAGCACACCCACCACCAATCCACAGCCCTCACCCAGTGTGTAGACACGCACACACACACACGCGCACACACACACATACAGCATGTAGAGAGAGACACGCAGCCTTCAGTCTTCACCCAGAATGTACATGTTTATATACACCCTTCCCACACACACACACCACATATACATACACATGGCCATCACCCAGACATGAAGCTCCCTCCGCAAACTGAGAGACAAAGGGGTGGATAGAGAGTGAGATGGGAGACGGGGACAAGATACAGGAAGTCTGGGAGTTTATAGCAGGTCAGATGGGGACACCTGATGATTCTGAGTCTTAGAGAGTGTGTGTGTGTGTGTGTGTGTGTGTGTGTGTGTAACGGGACGGTAGAGAGGCTGGATAGACAGAAGAGAGCGGGCGCTGGCAGGAGAGTGATGGGTGAGGATAAGCTAACCGAATTAATGTCGTAAGTCAGGAAGTGTGCAGTCTCTGGTGATTCAGACTGTGTGTGTGTGTGTGCGTGCGTGTGTGCGCATGCATGCGTGTGTGCATTTGTGTTCAGTCAGTATTGTTCTCCAAGTGGAAGCTGGAGTTTAAGGCAAACTAAGGGTCTTCCTGTTAGCTGTGCTGTGGCTAACTTCACTCCCTGCTTCAGCTCCTCAGCTTCCTTCTAGGATTTTTCTGGAATTTTCCACATTCTTCCAGAAGCATTCCCAATGACCTCAATCAGGCTAGAGGCTAGAAGTGTAGAATTCTCTCTTTTGGGAGCTGTTTGTGGGAGACGACCTGAACTACATCGTCAATTTAAAGGGAACATGTGCATGCACACACACACACACACACACACACAAACATACACACACTAAACACAAGCAATGCACACACACAAGGCAGTTCCAGGGCCTGCATACACTGAAGAAAGAGCAGTCAGTTCCATTGTTCTGCAAAGATGACCAGTGGGGACATGTGCTTCTTGTCTCCATAGATTCTTGTGAACTTCCTACATAATCTTCAGATCACAGCCATGTTTGTGCACATCTGGTCACACCACCCAGATGTTTCTCAGATCCAGTGACAGAGGAAAAGGTGACTCAGTGTGTCCACATGACCAGCTCTGAGGATTAAAGTACAGTATCTTAAACCTAGAACATGCATTTCAGAAGAGACGCTTTCTCCTGATAATTTAACATGATCATGGACTACAATCAGAATCAAACAATTCTGTTGCACTGATGTTTTTTCGGTTTCTTTATTTTTGGAGGAGTAACCCTACACCAGGTGAGACCCCACACCAGGGGATCGTGGGTGGTTGTTATCCTCCAGAGCTTCTGTCTGTGTCCGTTGCTACAGTAGATCCACTGTTTTGTTCTGGATGGAGAACAGCATCTTGTTAAATATTAGTTATTTTTGTTGAAAATATGAAAAATTGTTTTGCATTGAAGAAGCAAGTTTGGTGATTTTGCCACGTTTATTTTATATCATTATTGTTAGATCCATTTTTTTTTTATACTTTGTGGACTTTGGTATTAAATGACAAATGTTGCTGAATTTCCAAACTGCTGTTTGTATTTGTCAGTGGGTGGAGAGCTCAGAGGGTGTGTGTGTGAGTGTGTGTGAGTGTGTGTGTGAGAGTGTGTGATGCTTTGACACGTGACGCTTTGTTTCCTCCATGTTTTCCCAAACTTTTTTCTTTCTTTCTCTTTTTTTTGCGCCCCCCCCTTCACTTCCACAGTGTCTCCTTTAACTCATGACGAGTTTTAAATGGTCCTTATTGCAGTTCCACAAAAGTTTTAACAGAAAGGTGCTGCAGACTTAAAATATTACTTAATGTAATCTTTAGAATTAATATTACTGACACTTCCTCAGCCTTACTGTTAGCATACTGAACCAACTCAACCAACCTTCTACATACCCAAGTCACACCCCACTGTGTTAAGTATGTAAACAGTGTGTTAGCTCTGTGGCAGCTGTGAGCTGTTACACACACACACACACACACACGAGTTAATCTCATCTTCACACGTACCTGCTGCCTCTAAAGAGATTCTGGCAAGTGCTGTAATTAAACCATTGGGTTTAAAAAGTGTTTGTGTGTTGGGTGTGTTCTATCTCCAGGTGTGGGTGTGTGTACAAACACATACAAACACACACGTTGCATTCTGTAGATCTGAGTGTGTCCAAACACCTCTGATATAGTCAGACGTGCAGCAGATTTGAATGGATGTACGCACACACACTGCTGAGACCCTGTTGCTTACACACCCAGCTTACACTGCATGACGCACTTACACATGTAACAGGTGACGGACTTGCTGACTGTGGTTCATTTATACGGACAATTAGACTGAGAATTCAGGATAAGCAGCATCAGGTGAACAGAATGTGAAGCCAGCTATAAGGGTAGAACACACACACACGAGTTACATGTGGTGGTGGAGACCGACAGTGTGACTCAGGTTCAGTTCCCACTGACAGTGCTGCTTAAAGGAATATCTCATGCCTTTAAAATGCTAATGCGGAAAACAGTGTAGTGCAGTTGCTAAAATACTGTCTGTTTTTATCAGTCTGTTCTGGGGTTTGCTCCTGGTTGGCTGAATCTGCCTCTGTATTAGGAATGCTCGTGCAGGAGTCTCTGGGAACAGGCACATTTGTGCTGACTGTTCCACAGCTAGCTCACCAGGCATAAGGTGAAAGATCTCATGTACACAACTTTATCATAAGTATATTTGATCAGCAAAGAACTTTGGTGTTTCATGTTTTCTGTAGTTTGCACTAGTGAAGAGGAAATTCACACACTGCAGTAAGTGTGGTGGGCAGCATACGGTTGGGAATTTCTTGCTACTCCACTGCGCAGCGGAGCTACATGTGTACTGTGTACTTTTGTTTTTTGTACCAAATCGTTCCTCTAATTTTCATTCTCTCCTAGTCACATTAGCATTTTGGGGTTAAGGGTCTCTTTAACTCTAAAAGCCACTGCATGAACAAAACATCGTAATTTACATTGACCACTTTAAAGCAAACCATCAATCGTTTAGACTGATGACTAGCTAGTACAGCCAAATCACCCACTCTGTAGAGACACACACACAGCAAATATGTTCAGTTCGTGACCAGCTTCACAAGCTGAAAAACTATCAAATAATCAAAGAACCACATGCTGTAATTGTTATAAACGGGTTGCTTTTTATTATTTAATTGAAATACATAGTCCTGCTGCCCGACGGACAGCCTAAAGATGATCTCTAGTAACATGCACAATGCCTTCAGCCTAAACATGCACAGGAAGTTCGACAGTAAAATGGTAGAGTGGTGGAGTCCTGCTGCCTTGGAAACGACGCCGCTTGGCGATTCTCCGGCCAACCACAGAGAGTGAAGACGGAGCCACGCCCCCACACCACTTCAGCAAAGAGACGAGACAAAACGGACACAAATCCCTTGTTTGATCATACAGACGCGTTTACGATTTCTGTGTGCGCGTGCGTGCCTATCGGGTATTTAAGACTTTTAAGACTTGATTTTATACTGAGAGGTGGTGCGTGTGGGTGTTTAAGGCCCACAGATCTACGCCCGTCTTGCCTTACAGCACAAACTGCGATCAGATCTGGGGTTTAGGAGGATGAAGGTTATGGTGAACAGTAGCAGGTCTGAACCTGAGCCATCTGATGGAGGTCCTCCGAGGCCGGCACTGCTCAACACAGCTGAGCAGATGCCGCTTTTCAAAGAGCGATAATTCGCTTGTACATGTGTAGGTCCACCGAGCACCTACAGACAGGGTGTGAAGAAACAAGGGGGGGAAAAAGTGGATTTGTATTTTTCACTACTTGCTAATGCACGGCTGGCACACAAACATACAATAATGTGAAGCTTTTCCTAGTGCTTAAAACAAGAATACAGAGACTAATAAACAGAAAGTAACTCTCCAGGAGCTTACAATGGAAAGATACACACTGTCAAAAAATACTTTAAAAGGGAATAAAACTCAAGATCTTAACAAGGCCCACTTTACAAAACTACAAGATACTTTTAAATAAAATTGATCCAGTACAAGCATCCAAATAAGACATCTTTTGTTTTTCCTTAAAAAAAAAAAAAAAAAATCAGCAAAGACACCTAGAGAGAGAAATAACAGGAAATGAGTATTTACTCTTTACTTTCTGCCCTGCTAGCCACATGTCTCTCTGGCTGTAAACTAGAAAAAAACCCCACAGTGGAATGATTTTGGCACAGTTACTGAAGGCTGAGGCACAAAAACAGAAACGAAGACTAAACCAAACTGGGCTGCTCGCCGAGCTCCTCGGAGTCAACCAGACAGCGTCTGTCGTTCCTCCACACAGACGCGACGCCTAGCAAACGCTGGAGGTTATTCATTTAATTTTGTCTGGTGAAAAGAAGAAGAAAAAAAAAAAACCAAAACAAAAAAAAAAAAAAACACCACCAGATGTTGATATACACACACACACCTCTCTGATGACTATACATTCACTGAATCTGTATTAAAAAAATGGAAAAAAAAATCCACTGTAAAAATGAAGACTAAAGGGGGCTTTTATTCTGTAATGAGGGGTAAGTGTTGGGGGGCAGATTTTGGGGCTGATTCTGGGCTCTGGTAATTAGTGACACTGTGGCTCTTTGTTTCCAGTCGAGGCCTTTCGAGAGAGACTCTTACCCAGTCTGTCCCAGCATTTCCGCAAACCCACATTCAGCTGCTCAAACTAATCCCACAGCCACAGTCCTTCAAAAAAAAAAATGGCCTCAGTGCACTTTCTTTATGTCAAAGATCAGTTTGTTTAAAAATATTAATGGAACCGGACGAGTTCAACACGGACGTGGCTCTGCGCTCTCACCATCGGCACCACCTGAGGGCAAAGGTCGTGGCCTTGACCTGTGTGACCTCTGTCGTCACGGCAGCGTTTCGCAGCTTGCAAAAGCACGGCGGTGCGGTTATGGAGGTGCACTGCTGCTCACTGTTCATGGACGTCCCGTCTGGAGACGTGACGGATGGGTGCAGGGCACAAAGCCAGTCTGCTCTCTGCTGCAGCCGATTCCGCTGGCCAGGGTCAAGTTAAGGAATTTGAGGGATTTCTCACTACTAACTAGAATTTCACTGTTTTACTGGGAAAAGTCTCAGAGGCCACGATGAAGAGAAGAATCCCGGTACAGTGGGGAAACGTGGAGCTGTCTAACCTTTTTTAAAAAAGATCCTCTATGAAACTGAAGCCTAAAATGCACATTAAACTACAACATCTAGCAACACATCGCCCACAGGTGGAACAAGGGGGCGGGGCTTATGGGGCACAGCATCAGAGTATAGATTTGTATAGCAATGTAGTTGCAATTTGCACCGTATCTTTTCTTTATAGAACCAGGGTTGGCTTCATTCTAAACTAAATCTGGTTTTTTGTTGGTTTTTCTGTTTACTAGAGGTCAGAAAGAGATGAAACATTCTGGTGTTACAAAGTTCTGGCCAAAGCATTATAATCTACTTGGCTGCAAAAACCATACAACATCCTAACAAGCCTATACTTGCTGTGTGGAGACCGAGGCCCCCCCCCCCACACCTTCTCTTTCTTTTAGAAGCCTTTCAGTCATAGGGAAGGACACAATTAGCCATGGCCCTGACCTCTGATCTTTCAGCAAACTGAGAGCTGTACATCAACCACACAGCCATTTCAGCAGGTAATAAAAGGGCTCCAGGGGCCTCAGGGGATTGTGTGTGTGTGTGGGGGGGGGGGTATGTGGGGGTGGGT
>JAOXYF010000011.1:685376-715415 GCA_028565775.1 Sternarchorhynchus goeldii
CTCAGACTCCCTCTAACCGTCAGGATGCTCTCAGACTCCCTCTAACCGTCAGGATGCTCTCAGACTCCCTCTAACCGTCAGGATGCTCTCAGACTCCCTCTAACCGACAGGATGCTCTCAGACTCCCTCTAACCGTCAGGATGCTTTGAACAGACTACTGGCCTTCACTCGTCTAGCCCAGGCCAGGCAGACCCATCCTGTATTCATCCCGCGTCTCCTCAGGAGGTCTCGTTCATTACTAACCAGCGTCCTCCAAGGTCAGTTACGGCAAGCTTTCAACACTCTGCATTTTACTATAAATATTTCGTGACGTGCAGGTCAACGCATGATCCAGCCAGACAGCTCTGCACCGCTCCCCGGGCACTGGGAACAGAGGAAGCTCCAGCTAAAAACTGTTAGCGAAATTTATGAGTCACATTTGAAAAAAGGCAGCGGTTAATAAATCTCACATGGAGTGCATGCACTGCAGAGAATATTGAAATCCTCAGCGAGCAGATGATGTTAAATCAAATTTTCTGCTTCAGAAACTAGACAGGACTAAAGAGAGAACAGAACGCCCGTTTCTGCAGTGCCTCAGTGTTGGCGTCTGTTCAAGAAGGGAAAATCAAACAATAATGCACTCACATCATTAGAAAGCAAAATCTGAAAAACATCATGTGAGCAATATAATTTTTACTTGGCAACTATAACTTAGGATTTCTGTAGTAATGCATGGTCTCAAATCAGCAAGCCAACGCTAAAATTAGCTTAGTTAGCATTTTTTGAGATGCCACTCACATAACCATCCATCAGTACATCTTTCATATTTTCTGCATCTTTCTCATTCTGATTTTCAAGATGTCTGGCAACATGGCATTTTGCAAGTACAATCTTGGTTTCACATAGAATGTCAATGACTTTTCCAGATAAACCAGTCTTTGACATAATCCCCGACATACAGGGAACCAGGTCCTAAGGGTAAGTCAGAATCCTCACAGTGATCTGAGAGGAGGAAACCATCATGCTATAAGCCTGCACCAATCACATCAGCCTTTCCCACAGTAACCATCCCATGTTAAGACAGGCATAGGTCTCTGTGCTACACTATCCTCCTGCTACTGGTCCTATATTAGAAGAGACAGGAGACCAGCCTCTGGTTCACTAAATACATCTGTGGCCCGTCTGCAGACAAGCAGATACAGATGGAGCATCTGGACAGATTAGGCTATACAAATGGAAAATTACTCAAATTAGACAATTGTTACCTTGGTTACTGTTGCCAACTTTCAACAATGCAAGTGACATCAGTAAAGCTGTACTGGTTTCAACCGTGGAAGTGTTGTTGTTATTGTAACTGAGTAATTAGAAAACTGACAATCAGCACTCAGAATTTTCTTTTAACCGGAAAGTCATCTACTGGTCAACGATCACCACATCTGAAAAAGCCTAGGTCCTTTGGTTTCACCTCTCGAGCACACAAACCCTGACTTGGTGATGTATCTAAGGAGACATGGGTCAGGGAGCAGTTGGACATGCCTTAATAGATTCCAAAGGCTTCCCACCTCTCCTCAGAACCCTGTGGTCATGTACACACACCCACAACATAAAAGGTGAATCCAAAATATTTGAAATATCACGCAGGTATGAAAGAAGCTTTGGGTATTCCTAAGCATTGTACCACCGTGTGTGTGTGTGTGTGTGTTGGGGATGCTGACTAGAAAGGGCTTCTATGACCATTAGAGCTGGCCTCAGTATGTACCCAAAAGTACCAGCACGCACAATTTCCAGCGAACTGGCCTTATTTGCAAAAGCGCTTGCTGGCACCCCAGAAACTGCTGCTCGTGGTGGATCCGTTTTGGCCCGAGTAGCGTGCGCCGTCTCTCAGAGCTGCACTGCAGCACGTGGGGCAGGAGAGGCTGGTGTGCCACGTCGCATTGGCCCTGGCACACACCCAGGAGACAGGCACGCAGCAGCCCTGCGGGCACCTTCACCCGTATCTCCTGCACTCTTCTCCACTGCGACTCCTGAACGTTCACCAAACACCTGGCAGACTGGCATTTATCATAAGAGGAGCAGGAAGCAGGAGAAGAAAACTCAATATTTGGACCAGTTCCCACTGGATAACAGAGAGACAATGAAGGATTGATCACTGCAGTCAGGCCACTGCTTTTTCACCAGCAGCTGCTCTTACTGCCCTAAAGAGCTTAACGATGGTGAACGAGAGAAAGAGGTCATATTTTGGCATGATGAGGATTGCCAACCTTGGCTCAAGTACACTCAGGAAGTCACTGAAGCAGTGAACTTTACAGCTTTCTTAAATTAAAGTGAGAATGGTTTGGTGGTCATTAGAAAGAGGAATGTTTAGTCATTTACTGAAGGGCATTCTGGTCCAATTAGCGGGAGAGCCACTCAGCAGCACTTCACGAGGTAGGAAGCCTCATGGCCTATGACAATTTTCTTATTCATTCATTCATTCATTCATTCACACAGACAAAGGGGAGAAAAAAAGAACTGCAATCTCAGAGTCTCATAGAGACTTCACTACAAACTTGGGCAGTAGTCCTTCCCTGACACCCCCTTTGAATATCTTTAGCATATATACAAGACACCTTATGAGCCATCTCAGAGGACTCAGAGGTACCTGGTCTGCTTCCCTGTTTATATGGTAATGTAAAGAATTCTACCATATGAATTAACAGAAATGATGCTCAATAAAACAGGGCAACTTTAGAGTCATGGACCTCTGAAGGATTTAAACATCATTTTTGGTTCCTCTTTCAGTTTAACAGTCGTTTCTTTATAAGTGTCTTGGCATGCGCAAAAAAGTGGAAGAAATGTCATTTATCCACAAGCCTCTAAAAACACGACAACAGTCCAAGTTATAAAACCACACCCCAAGAGCTGTGAGCCTGATGAAAAGGGTAAGATGGTTTAGTTACATGTAGATTAAACTACCAAACACCGCAGCTCTACAATTACCCTGCATCAGAAAATGCCTACCATCTTAGCAGGCTGAATTTTCTGCTTACGGATCAGGGGCAACAGAATGCTGGATCCTGGGGCTCCTCTTGGGGTTTTTCTAACCTTTTCATCCCCACTGAAATCTTTTAGCCTGCTGTTTTTCCCTTTGCCACTGCTGCAGAATATTACAGATGCAGCTGTCCAAATCACTGCAGTGTGCTGTGGTGACCAAAAAATAAATAAATAAATAAAATAAAAAACCACCACAGACATATTTTCAGACTTACATGTAAAACAAAACTCTGCTGACACAAAGTGGTATCCCTTCTCTAGAATAAGTATGTCAGTACAGGTCTTATAATAGTAAAGTGGAAGAAGTTTTCTTCAGTTTTCAGTTTTCTATGCCGACTACAAAAATAAATTACATGTATGGTGGAAACAAGGAAAAATCTGTATACTGTGACTTCTAAAATTTGATGGTAATGAAAAAGTAAAAACTCCAAATCCACAATATCCATCAAGCTGTACTTCCCATTAATTTCATCATGGGAGTATCACTGAAGAGTCTCAGTTCTCAGTTCTAGGGAATATTTGTATAACTTCCAGAGCCATGAATACATGCATTATATAGGGATAATAAACCATTTGACTGTGTTTTACAGTGTCAGTCAACTGCACATAGCACGGGAATAACCTGCATTGATAAACGTATCATCAGCATTTCCAGTGACGGTGAACTCAACTCCAGCCCAGTAAATCAAATTATATAAGACAAACAAAAAAAAAAAAAAGCAAGTTGACAAACAAAGTAGCTATAATTTAATGTGGCCTATAAAAGTTTAACAGTTAAGTGAACTTCAAGCTCATGGCAATAGCACACTGTAGGGAAGACTCGTTGCTTGTACATTAGTCTTGGACCTTCAGGCAATCTAGAGATAGAAATCTCTTATTTCAATAGGGGAAAAAAGAGGCAGTACTCACAACAGGTGGTTTTCGCATCCTTGGCTGCATTTCCTGTGCAGTGACAGGTTCGTGAGGGATACTCCTCTGTGAGCCAACATCTACTGGTGACACAACATTCTTGTTCCTACGCAAAGGTTCTAGAGCATCTCTAGAAGTATTCGGGTTGCTGATCCTACGCATATACACCTCTGCCGGGCTTGGCTTTACACCTCGCATGGTCATACCGGTAGATGGTAAAGTTTCCTCTGTGTCGAGGATTGTGGTAGCTCTGTATGCCCGCCATGTTGTGGTAGACTCCAGTTCATCCTCTGAACCATCTTGCCTCAGTCCTTGACCCAGTTCATCCACAGAGGCTGCCCCTCGATTCCTCCAAGCACTCCTGACAGTCACATTCCTCATTTCCGGTACACTGTCGTCCTGGGACATATGATGGCTGTTGCTGTGGCTCTTCCAGCTAGTGACAGTGGTGGTGGTGGTGATGTTGCTGCTGCAGCTACTCTCAAACCCAGATTCAGTATCATTGAAATCAGAGATTGTTTCTGGTGACTGAAAACTGAGGCTGCTGCGAGGTAGAACAGTCGCTTCTACACGAGCCACCTCTAAGACACTGGGAGGGTCAGAGCAATCAGAGTCACCCTCACCAGGTCGCAGAGTGATATCACTCTTGCAAATTGATATTTCATAGGGGATGGAGATGCTGCCCCTGTTGTCAGCGCTGGGTCCAATAACAATGTTGCTGGTGGAGGTGTGTCGCTCCTTGGATGAGGGCTCACTTGAGATACTGCTGCTTCGACTGCTGGTCCGTGAAGAGGCAGGGTCATTGGGGTAGAAGGTGATGCTGCTGGTCATTTTGTTAGGTTTGGTGGACATTTTGGATTTGCCATTTGGAGACAGTGGTTCGGTGCTCCCTCCTGACATTATTTCCTTCCTGTCGTACTCCACAATAGCTGGTTTGATGACTGCCTTAGAACGAAATGCCTCCCGTGGACTGCATACCCGCTGAATCTCAATGCCAGAGGATGTCGGAATTGGTTCCTGAGATCCACCTTCTGTCATCAGAGTCCTGTGCTGCTCCTCCTCAAAAGAGCTCCTTGAAGACGATCTACCGGAATGAGAACCCTGCTGCCGGGAGTGTCTGGATAACCTGTTTGTTCTATCACCTGAAACAGATGTTGTATATGTAGTGTCTCGCTCGCCTACTGAGTGCTTTAACCCCATGGATTCTGCTTCTGAAGCTGAGGAGTGTCCCTCAGATACAAGATCACTGGAACCTGTTGGGCTTATGAGGGTTCTATAAGGACTGCAAGAACCATTTGCCTGGGATGGACTCAACAGTGCAACCGACTCCTGTGGAGGACCTAAAAACTCTGGCATGGAGGCCTTTCCAGGTGAAGGAGACCTAACAATCTTATTTGAGCTGTTTACAGCTACATCAGGACAGCTTGACTCCCAGTCACTCCCAGTGTACAACCTGGGAAATTTATCAACTCTTAACCTCTTGCTTTCAATGTCTCCCGGTTTAATGGATGCCTTCCCAGGCTTTTGGTCATTGGCAGCAGGAGGGTAACGGCTAAGGACCGAAACCTTCTTGTTATCACTTGAGCTGGTTGTAGGCTGAAAAGCACTTCCAAGTTTTTCCTCAATACCCTTCAGGCCGTTGTCAGCATTATGAGAAGATCCAGTTTTCAACCCCGGTTTCTTGGGCATATGGGCAGGACTCAGAGCCCGTCGTGGAGTCTTCGGAGAATATTCCACAGAATAGTTGAGGTCTTTATTTAGCTTCCTCTGCTGAGATGAGATATCTCTGGTTTTAAACTTTGTAACTGTCTCAGGAGAAGCAGTACTCCTTGGCTTTGGCTTTTCCAGCCTGTGACCTCCTCGCACGTTGATCTCTTCATTCTCTGCCTTACCGTTCTCAAGAACTCTTGCCGTGCTGGAAACCACTGGGCTTCCGTTGCTATTGTTACTATAAAGCTTTGTCTTCAGTTGCTCAACTTGGTCACTTAGTGCTTGGCTGCGGCTCCTCTCCTGTTGAAATCTTTCTGCCAGCTCGACGTTCTTGAATTCTGTGTTTTTTAAGTCCTCCTCTACCATCTCCAGCTGTTTCAGACGGCTCTTTAGTTTCTCTATTTCCTGTGTAAGATCTTTGATCTTGTTGTCCTCTTGGCCCTCTAGGCTGTTTTTCTCATTCTCCGATTTGTTCCTTAACCCGATGTCATCTGAGATCTCTTCAATCCACAGATCTCGGGACTCGTTGAAGCTGTGGTCAGACGACCCAAGCTTGGCCTTCTGGCGCTCAAGCTTCTCTGTCAACTTGAGAATAAGCTTCTCATCCTCTCTCTGCTTTTCCAGGAGCCTTTTGCGTTCCACCACAAATGTCTGAGCTAGGCCTTTCAGTTTCTCCATCTCTGCGGTCAGGGTCTGCTCCGTCCTACTCAGTCGAGCTTCTGTGGAATCCACCTCCTTCACCCGGGCCTTCAGAGCATCCAGCTCAGATGAGAGCTTCCGGGTAAGGTTTTTTTCCTCATTAAGGCTGAGGCCAAGTTGAGTGCAGTCAGATTTGCTCTTCCCAAATGCCTCTTCCAGCTTCTCCAGATCAGTCATCCGGTTTTGAAGGTGCTCAATCTCTGCTCTAAGCTCCTTGGTCAGGTTCTCCTCTTCTTCTAGCTTCTCCTTTACCAAACGGCAGAGGTCTTCTGCCTTCCTCACCTCCTCATCTTTCCCCTCAATTTTGAGGACTCTCTTCCGCAGCACTTCAACATCTCCAAGTAAGGAGGAATTACTGCCCTCAGCTTGGATGATCTTGTCCTGGAGGTCTAAAAGCTCATCCTCAGCCTTCTGGAGTTTACTTGTTGCTTCCTCCAGCTCATCCAGGCGTCGACTCAAGCTCTGAAGCTTATGCCTCAAGTGGCGGCTGGTTGTATCCTTGTATTCTGTCATAGTGATATATGGTACTAATTGGCTGCAAGTTCTGAATGCTGTTTTTTTGAAAGGGTACACATTTGTGTAGTGGAGTTTTAATGATGCCTTTGGGAGTCTACAGACAGAACGGAAGGCTTCTGTACCCTAGATCCTGACGCCACACTCCAACTTCACTGTTATTTAATCCTCTGATGGCACTCCTACAGGTAAGATTGGTTCTGAATCACCTAAAGGACACACAAAAAATGAAAGGTGGTAAAATTAGTACACAGAGGGAATACTGGAGAACAACATGATAAAAGATCTTTCCTGTAAGAAATGAGAAAGAGAGAGGTAGGGAGATCTCAACACCCATAATACTGCTGACCAACCATTCTCTGCCTCGTATATCTGGAGGATATCCAACCCCTTTTTGCAGGTTTCACCAGTTCAGCCAGTATGAGCACAGGGTCAAGGAAGCACACTTGGGGCAGCTCGACACCAATAAAATGCCATCCATTTGCTGACTGAATTTGTACTGACATCAGCACATCTCAATGACCTCGGCAACCTTCCGCGTTTGCTGCCTCCATGGCAACAGCAACAGCTTTTTCTTAGTACATTAAAACTCGGAACCAAAATTAGAACACCATTAGAACCATTCTGGGTGGTCATAGCAACGCAGTGCTATACATAGAGCTCTGGAAATAAAATCACTAAGCAATGTGCAGACATGCTTTTGATTCTAATTTTGAAATGCTGTAAAAAAGCAGTCATTTTGCTTTGTTGATCTTTTTAATCACTGTAAATGTTATTTTGAGTAATCAGGCCAAGGATCATTCTTTCCGTCTCTCTCACTCATGTGCACACAGACGCACACCACGAAGACACATTTAATAAATAAAGACCTTGGAACAGCTATTAAAATCTGATGAAACAGAATGAGGACGATTACCACAAAATGCATTTAGTGCACAAGTTTGGGGAGTTGAATAAACAGCATCTACAGTGGAGCCATCAGTGGAGATTCTCTCGTTTCATTCTCATGAAAGATTTAGGGCCCGATTTCCTGCCTCACCCCCCCCCCCTTCACTCTGCATGCTTTCACTGCCCCTTCTGCCTTCCAGTCGCAAGTCATAAAGGCGGAAGAGGGGGGAGAACTGCGTGAGCAGAAAAGAATCCCTTATCGATTATGACTGTCCGTTCTCTCCTCTAGCCCCTCCCCCTCCATACGCCCAGTCACCCCTCTGAGCAGCACAAAGTCAAGCAATGGTAAAACCATCCCACACTGCACCCATCAAGAAAGCATTCAACTTCTGCATCCCTCATCTTCCACTTGGTTCCCAGCACATATTTAATAAGCACATCCATTGCACCGTATATTCTGTCGTCGTCTCATTGAGGAAAAAGTGGAAGGTTCTTTAAGTTCAACATGGGCTATGCAGTAACCTAGTCAAGTCTTCTGTTGTACACGTTTACAGGTAACAGGCAGGAGAGGTAGATGCTGTAACGATCCTGTTACAGGATAAGCATAAGCTTCCTCTGTGTATGATGATGACATAGTTCACGTGATCGTCGCGGAGCCAGTGTTCAGTGAAATGCACCTGGTGCTCAAGTGTCACCTCGGTCCCGTTCCTTATGCACCTACACAACAGATCATCTCTGACCTGCATTAGGTGTAAGGAAGGTGCCGTATAAACATTACGAGTTTTTTCCCCCCCCATGAACGCTTGCACAACTCTCGCTATTCGTCTATAAACACACTCAGGATGTAGTCACAATTTCAGCCAGATAAGATTTCAGTGTTTGTTCCACAATGGCAAGTCCAAGAGCCTAGAAAAACAATGGAAGAGTTGGTTGGCTGCAGGATGGCCAAAGGAATGAGAGGATTTCAGTCCTGACACGTTCATAATTCTCCCTCATTTAGGACATGGAGAGAGGCCTGCAGGACGATGAGAGGCTCAGGAAAAGCAGAAGCCAATCAGTACACTGAGTGCAGTTTGTTTATACCACACTGCAAACTTACAGCCAACACAGGGAAGATCTTCTCTGCAAAAATAGCTTCACAACACTAAACAGAGAAAGAGAGAGAGAAACAATGTGTTCTTTAAGACATGGATTCTATGTGGACTCAACTTCTGTCTCTCCCTCTCTGCATTTTTCCACCCGATTCCTTCTCTGGTATGGATCTGCAGCGTTTTAGACTATTTGACCAGGTGAAAGCTCTGGTGTTATCTTTAAGGGACTCTCGGTAATAGATGGAGCTTAAAGTGTCATTAGTTGGTGCCTAGGCAAGGCTATCAGTAGAATGGCATGTAGATTTAACAGAGCCACAGTTCACCAAGCATTTGAGAAATACCACAGGAGCACAGGCAGTGCTGTTGCACAGTTAGCCAAGCATGTTAAGGCGCGCACACACTCACACACTCTTCGCTACACACCCAGCGTGTTGGCTGCTGCGATGAAGACTCAGCCTGATATCAGAGGAATGGAGGGAGATGGAGATGGACAAGACTGCACACGTGACTGCTCATGACGACAAACATGAGAGGAATGCCTCAGTGTTCTCACGCATGCACGTGCGCGCCCACAGGACACACACACGTGCACTCTGACACTCTCTGCCGCTCACCCATGCACATGCAGACACACAGTTTGTGAGTACTAAATGAACAAATTGTGTACACAAAATACGCAAACCACATTTCCTATCCATTCATGCACACATTCTCACAGAATACGATTTCTGAGGGAGTGCTTAATAAGATAATTTGTGACGGGTGGTCTTGCTGTGGGTACAGCCTGAACTAAATGTAGAAGGGAAGTCCCTTAGACCTGAACCAGGACCTGCTCCCTGAACCAACGCCTAGCCTTAACTACCATAAGAGTCCCTGCCGAACTGCCCGCAGACCACCCCAAAAGAGTGACCTGTAATCAGTATGATCTGAAGCTAAGAAAAAATTCTGAAGGAACTGATTTGCATGCTACTGGATCAGTGTGGAATAGAAACATCTCTCTCTAATGCAAATATGCACCCTTAAATAAGCAAGCACACGCACGCACACACGCACGGTGCTTCCAGCAAGAGAGCGTGTGAACAAAGAACCTGAGTGTTCTGTTGAGGGTTTCTGCCAGTGCCAAACACATCAGTTAGCATCAGTTAGCATTGTGCCACTGAACATGAGAATGAACACAAACACACACACGGCACCATTTAGCACAGCCTCATCTCCTTCTGCTGCGCTACTGACCGTCTGTACTCACCGTCACTGAGGCAAGGGGAGCCTGGGGGAGTGGTCAAGACCTGAGCTCAGTGGGGTTAGAGAGCTATGAGTCAAGGGTAGTGGGTGGGGCCAAACTGACCCAAAATAGGGAAAACAGCAACCCAACACAAACACGTGAGCCCTCACCCACATACAGCTTCAGCTCTAGATCAGGGTCACTGGTCAGCAGGCACTACAGTCTGTGCTGGTGAGAGCTGACTCAGCAAATTCCTTCATTAACATTCAGCACCTTCTCCAGAACTGAGCCCAATAAACATCAAATAAAGCCATAACATAAGGGGATGGAATGAACCCAGAAATGGGCAGAAAACCAAGCAGCCATCAACCCTGCTGGTGGGAAGAAGCACGAACATGAATCACCATTTCCAAAAAACCAAACAAACATAAATAAATAAAAGTATTTGCAAATCAAAACACCATTAATTTAAGACAAAACACCACCATCATCTACATTTACCCGTTACCGCAGCTGATAAAACCGAAGTAAACCATTCCAGGAATGCTGTCCCTCACAGCCAGGTCCTGATCTCCACCACATCGAGCTCCAAGAAAGAGCAATAATACACTAAACCAGCCAATCGCTAAAGCTACCACTGAATCATATCTGTAACCTGCCACATTGTGTGTAAACCTTGACCACACCATTTCATTAATTATTACATTTTATGTGGTTGATTCATAGGGGTTTATGATTCCAGTTATTACACAGGAAGGCGAGTGGGAGGAGACCAAGGAGTCTTCTCATTGTTGCACTGCACCTCTTCTCACTTGTCCAGATATGGGGCTGAACTCCTGAGCTCCTCCTATCAGAGGTAACGGCGTTGCCCACTACACCTTTGTGATTGGTCATCTTTATTTCCTGATAGGAGAGGAAGCTGCCACGGTGGCAGATCTGAGCATTGCTGTTTTGGCAATGGCACTTAAGAAACTCCCAGCTATTGTTAGCACTATTGCTAAGTTACCATCCGATGTTATGTTAGCTGCCATAGCAACACTATTTCTACATGGTTTACTATTTTTCTTAAATAAAACAAACAAGCAAATAAATAAAATTAATGTTACTATACACGCATGTTAATATGCAAGTGCACTACACTTCAGCCATTGCTTTTCAAAGCGGTACATTCCTTTGGCTGTACAACTGTTTTGTAGACTGAAGCTACTACAATAAATACCATGGCACAGCTTACAAATGTGCTCCAATTATAAATAATAATTTAAAAAGTGGGCATCCTCATTAACATGGTACAATATCTAACTTGTCAGTCAAGGAAACAGGCCTTTCTGTATAGCGTCAACTAGTCAAACAGACTTTTCTGAGTACTGATTAACTAGGGTGACTGTACATCCACTTTTTCCTGGACATGTTCTATTTTTGGGACCTAAAAACGGCCCCCGTCTGTCCATGAGTTCTAAAATGCCTCAGATTCCCAGGATTTCCTTTCATGTTGATGTTTAATTTCTCCAGTCACCACACACTGGGCGGCTGGATTTGCATTGCTATGACGACATGTTTTTAATAGGCCCCGCCTCCTCGCACAACACAATTGGTCGATCATGCCCTCTACACAAAATCACTGGTCAGGCTTCTCTGTGCGTAGCTGAGAACACGAAGTTTCACCTACGTGATCTACTGCATGACGCCCTAACAAAGCCCTGAGGTCCTTAAGAGTTTCTTCCCCTCCCCACCTCCATTCGTTCACTCTCACTCTCTTCCCATCTCTTTCCATTCTCCCTCTCATTCTCCAAGAGCAGAACCGTTTAAACCTTGCACCATATCATTACAGTTTTACCACACTCACCCTGTCTTTGCCATCCTGAACATTCTGTCCTCTCTCACGCTCCCTCACGTTTATTCTCTCTCCTTCTCTCTCTCACTCCCCTCCTCACCCCCCCACACACACATTTACCATTTACTCTGCACTTGACATCGGTTTGGATATGTAGGCTCTTTATTCTCTACAAACGTTAGTATAATAAAGCCTTAGCATCAGGATGTGGCAAACCGAGAGAGAGAGAGAGAGAGAGAGAGAGAGAAGAAAAGTGGGGCTTGAAGGGAGAGAGAGAGAGAGGGAGGAAGGGAGAGAGGGAAGAGGGAGAGCGATGGAACAATGCTTCCTTCCTCAGAATGGCAGAAAGAATCATGAGTTTGAGACTGTCTGTCTCTCCCCCCCCCCCATGTTCCCAAGAAATACTACAGGTTTAGTGAAGCAAGGAAGACGATAGTCAGGGCCACATGCCCCAGAAACACTCCTGACACACACAACCCACCCAGATTTTCATACAAACAATACATACGAACAAATCTGAAATTCGTTTGCAATCACACATAGAACCTAACCAGAGTGCGCATGCATGCGCGCGCACACACACACACCCACCCATTCACCCACCCCAGAATAAGGTCAGGATCCTGCCTGTTCAGTTCTACCTCTGCTCTACCTCCGTGTGTGTGTGTGTGTGTGTGTGTGACACGTGCTCGCGTGTGTTTCTTCCATAGTCCTTTGTAAACAGGTATACAATTATAATGACGTAGAGATGAGGTGGGGCAGCATTTAATACGTGTGCGTGTGTGTCTCTGATTAGTGCCATTCCAAATGATGTAAGCTTCGCTGGGCTTGATCTCATCGCCAAGGCGACACATGACCCGCATGGGCAGGAATGCAACCTTATCACAACACTAATACTGAAGAGAGGGAGAGTGAGGAAGGGAGAGAGAGAAGGAGAGTGAGGGAGAGGGAGAGAGAGGGAAGGAGAGGGAGAGAGAGGGAGGGAGGAGGGAAGCAGAGAGACAGAGAGAGAGAGAGAGAGAGAGAGAGAGGAAGCATGTATGCATGTATTTCCCGATCAGCTTCTCTGTTGCTGAAGTTGTCATTATAACATCTGAAAGCCTCCTCACTCTGGTTGTGACAGATTACACAGTGCATGTGTAAAAGTGTTACTCAAAATGGAGAGTAACTAAAGCACACACACAGACGCGCACATGTGCACACACCCCCCCCTTATAACGGGACTCTCAGCTCTACATCAATGAGCCCAGCTGTGAAAACCTGTCAGACCCGTCCGTCATGTCCGTCTAACTCGCATTTAAACCCCCCCCCCCCCCATCCCCATTTACATCCAAAAGGGTTCATTACTACAGAAGGAGCGCAATACACACACACACACACACACACACACACACACACACACACACACACGTAGTGCGTATCCCTGTAGGAAGGCTTCACACTGCCACGTACATCCAGTACTGAAGGCTAGCTGGCCATGAGCCTGGTGCATTGTGGGTAAAAACAAGCTTACACTTCAGTTTGCTCACAGTGTCTCAGCTTTGTGTTTCAGGCATAGACAAGGAGTCCCTGTTTCAACTGCTGTGGCTGAGGATCTGTCCATCTCTCCCTCCTACATCTACTGGGGTTCTGGATTGGAAATGAAGGTTTCACTCTGCATTTTATACAAGACTCCAGGCTACGAGGTTTCTGAGATCAAAAGGAAAGTGAGAGATAGAGATTTCAGGTCTGGTCCAACTGTATTAATGCACTTCAGATTATTCTCTCAGTGACCACCCTAAGGAAGGTGCGGTTTACAGCCCAGCTGAAGATGTCCAGGCTGTCACACTGTGACTGGATACATGCAGTCAAATGTCCTGCTCATACAGGGTGTGTGTGTCTTCTGCGTGAAGTTTGTCTCCTGTGACCCACCATCTGAAACATCCAGAAACCTTAAAAATGGCTAAATTTAAACCACCAAGCACAGGGAACCACGAAAGGGACAAGGGTCCAACGACAAGCATGACCTGAACAGATGAATTCCTCCGCTACTGAAACACGGCCTGATCAGATTAAGATCCTGACAGACAGGACCTGAGGCAATAATACAGCCTGGTTCGGTACTCCTGAACAACCTGTTCTCTCATGCTAGTGGAGAAAGACACTATACAGCATCATATCACACACCCAGCTACCTGTCTCTCTTACACACACACACACACACACACACACACACACACACAGCTACCTGTCTCTCTTATACGCACGCACGCTCCCTGATAACTGTCTCTCTAGGGTTAGGGTTGCTCATCTCACACACATACACACTCCGATCAGGAGATGACGGGAGGAATTTAGAAACATCTTCATCAAATATCTATAAATGTCAGCAGAACAAAACAAAAGAGGTGTGATTAGAGAAGCTATTAGAGCAAGTGATTGTGATGCCCAGGACACTGCCAGCACTATTGCTGCATCACTCACACACACACACAAACAGGATTAGGGTTACAAACAAACCATGGTCCTATGCGCATTGTGAGAGGGTGATGACAATAGAGAGGAAGGGGGAAACAAAGAGTGTGGGAGACAGAGAGAGAGACAGAGAGAGAGACAGAGAGAGAGACAGAGAGAGAGAGAGCAGGTTCATTCAGAATCAGGCACAGGTACACATGCCATTGTCAGGTTTGTGAGGAGTGTGGCTGAAGTCCATATATGGTCAGTGGAGTGAAGTTGTTCAGTTCCATCCATCTGGCCGACAGGAGAGAAACTCAGAGCCAAGACACACCACTGATAGGAAAGAGCAAGGAGATAAAACTCTACTTACTGCAGGCACACGCGCACGCGCACGCGCGCACACGCACGCGCACGCGCGCACACGCGCGCACGTGCGCACACACACGCGCACGTGCGCACACACACACGCGCGCACGCGCACGCGCGCACGTGCGCACACACACACGCGCGCACGCGCGCACACACACACGCGCGCACGCGCGCACGTGCGCACACACACACGCACACACAGTCCATGTCAGAGACAGATAGAAAAAGTCAGAGTGAGAGAGAGATCAAAAGCGGAATTTAAAGAAGTAGAAGGATTAAAAGAAAAATGTTTAGAGAAAGTACATTAGGGAGAAAAAGTATGTGTGTGTGATTAGTTTGACCCATGGCGCTGTTCACCACTACTCAGACAAACGGAGGGAGAGGATGAGGAGAGAGAGAGAGAGAGAATTCTTCACACTCAACTTTCAGCAGCTCACACAGCACAGTCAAGACAAGCCTCTCAGGTGTCCCAGAAGAAGCCTCTTAGTGGAACAGGACAAGAGCAGAGTTGAGTAGGGTGGGGCGGAGTGGGCGGAGTTGAGTAGGGTGGGGCGGAGTGGGCGGAGTTGAGTAGGGTGGGGCATAAATCTGTACACATAAATCCATTCATATATTACCACAGTATAATGATTGCTGCTGTAACACATTTGGCTGTTATAACTATACTACCCATTCTAAACTCCAGTATAAGTATGAGCAGAACTTAGCCAGCCAGCTGAACAATGATCTCCACCAGCCTGAGAGTGAGTGAGGGCTAGACTGGATGTTAGACGTGTTGGGCATCCTAAACATCATTAAGATATGAGAGAGAGAGATGGAGAGAGAGAAACCTGGGGATGAGTTATCACCAGATTCTAGCTGGTCAGACCCTAATGATTCACGCATGTGGTGTGTCTGTCTAGACGCAACACCATTGGAAATCCAGATACACCCAACTAAAACCACCACCTCCCAGCAGCAGAGGGTTGGGACTGGATGACAGAGCACCTCCTACTCCAGTGGAACAGACCAACTGGGACAGCAGAATCTTTCTCACTCTTAAACACACACACACACACACCAATTCTTTCACCAAATGTGTGTGGTTTACCAAACATCTCTGTTAACGTCATATTGAAATTCTTACTCCTTCACAGATCTGCCACACTGACCAGCCATAGATGAGAGCAAGTGTGTGTGTGTGTGTGTGTGTGTGTGTGTGTGTGAGTGAGTGCATATATGTGAGAGAGAGCGAGGATGGTAAAGGAAATGGAGAGTGAGAGTGATGAACCCACACAGCAGTAGGGGATGCTTCACTCTGCTGGGTGGAGGAGAGTGTAAGGGAGGTCCAGCACAGTCATTTACTCTGATCACAGGGAGAAGCAGCCAGCTGGATACAGTGTGGAGAGCCAGGGGGAGAGGGGGAGAGGGGGGGGTTGTTAAACATCTATCTAAACAAAAGGGGGAAAGTGAACCTGCACCCACTGATGACCTGACCTACCCCCCCCCCCAAACACACGAGACTCTAGGACCTGCTCCTGGATCCAGGCCTGATGTCCAAAAGCCTGAATGTGAGTGGAGGTGTCTGAGCAAGTCATGGAATGTCAATAATGCTGCGTTCTAAGACAAGAATGCGGATAAGGGTACATGTTACCATAGCACCTGGAGAGGCAGCGATCAACTCTGTAATCGTACCTGCTGACTTGAGCACATGCGTTCTGGGTGAAGACAGGAGCAATGATGGCGATTGGTCCCAGTATGGTGGTATGCTGGACTGAGTGGACACAGTTGAGGTGGTGGGAACATCTCTATAAAGAAGCCCCTGTTCACCCCAGCTGTTCCAGGAGGGACCCACTGGGAAGAGGCTCAAACAGACCCAAGACTCGCCGTAGGGATCACATCCTACAGCGGGCCTGGGAACGTCTTAGTGTCCTGACATTTGGAGATGGAATCGCAGGGAACAGAAAAGTCCAGGCTGATGTTCTCAGCTGGCTACCACGGTGACCTTCACCAGAAAGATTGCTATGCTGAGTGTTCCTCTACCATGCAAAGAAAGCAAAAACAAACAAACAAACAAACAAACAAACAAACAAACAAATAACCCAGGGAGGTCCTGTACTAAAGGTTTGGAGTTTTGTGGGCTCTATTCTTCATCCTCTGTGCATGCGGACATGGTTACTCAGTGACCGTTATGGTGTCAAACTAAGGAAGTGGATTTATATAAACCGACATAGCCATGTTGATTCAGGTGCCTGGTCCACCTCTTCCCTCCCTTATCCCTCTTCCTCTCTCTCTCTCTTTTCAGTCTCTCACTCATTCACTTAAACTCTACAATTTTCTCTCCTCTCCCTATTAGTATCTGCTGAGTAAAGCCAGATCTCTGCAATACACAGACACCAAGACAGGCATCGAAGGCATTGCCCCCCCCCACGTATTTAATAAATACTCCTCCACCTAAAAAGTACTTTAGCACCCAACGGTCTTATAAACACATAGAAAAGCTGTCTCTACAGCAACAGATCTCCTACAGTGTGTACTCCCCACATCCATCCAGATCTGAATGCAGGACAGATCTCCTACAGTGTGTACTCCCCACATCCATCCAGATCTGAATGCAGGACTGACCACATGACTGTAGCCACAGCAACCATGACATCAGTGTTTTTTGTTTGTTTGCTTTTCTGGAAGGTTCCTTGTCTTCAGACAGATAAGTGACCAGTCCCCCTGTGGGCTGGGCTGGGGGAGGTTGAGGGTAGGCCATTGGTCTGTGGGCCTGTCAGTCAGGGACTGACTGGGTCGAAAAAGCTACCTAGCTCTTAAAAACACTCACACCCACCCACATATATACATGTGCACCCCCCCACACTCCCTCCCTCACCTAAACTAAACTCTCGTATCCTGTGGGTAATCATAGTCCTCGAAGTGTGTCTACTGCTTATCAAGTTTAAAAACAAGCATTTCCGCTTGAGTCAAGCAGCAAACACAAAGTGTCTACGCTGACTTTCACTTAGCACGCCTCTTCAGTCACAGCGACGGCTGCAACTTCCCCCAGTCCCATCAGTCCTACCAAGTTCCAAAATTTGCTTTATTGCAGGTGAGCAACTCTGACATGTCTGTCTGCTTATTAAAAAACCATCATAACCAGTTTCACCGTTCATTCCATCACTCTTCACTTTTGATCTAGACTTCTCTTAAAACATCAGAGGTGGAGAGTCTGGATGAGTCAATACCCTCAGATCTACTCCTGAAACCTGCAAAAATGGTCTTGTTCCTGAGAACACCACGTGTAATGCCAGTTCAGGAGGTCCTAACAGGACTGTCCTGAAGTCCTGCTTGGGGTTCTTCAGGATGACTCCAGGGCTCGTTCTCCACTGTCGTTTCCCAGATTGGGGGGAGGTGGGGGCACCTTAAAGCAGACTGAACAACTCCTGAAAAATGCCAAATATGTCCCCTGAAGATGTAGTCCAACCCCCAGAGCCCTCCAACCCATAACATTCCTACGTTCTGAGCCCAACTTAAGAAAACACACTACAGGGAATGAGAAAGAGGAAAAGGAGGAGGGAGAGAGAGAGAGAGAGAGAGAGAGAGAGAGAGAGAGAGGGAGAGAGACGTTAAAGACATTAATAACAAGCAAGTTTCCACCCAACTGACCCAGACATCCCTTTTAAGGGCAAACAGTTCAGATTCCTCTTTTCATTAAGTTCCAAAAATACCTCAGAGTAGAGCAGGGTGTACGAACGAGAGAAAAAAAGAGGGGGGGGAAAGTGTGGAAAAAAACTAGGGAGATGGAGAGCAAGAGGTCAGGAAATAATCAGAAATACTTGACAGTCAAGAAGATCCAGAACATGAAAGTAACAAGGAAATTTATATTAAAAAAATGTATTATAACAACCCCCTCTCCTCACAGTCACCTGTTTACCCCTTCCGTTTTTCCCTGCCAGGAAGCTGTGCCTTAACTGTGTTTAGGGGTTTATATTCTCTGTGCCTCTGTGTACACCCTTAACTTACCGTCAATAACAGAAAGAACAGTGGCAGGTCTGAAGGATTACTCAGTCAAATACCACCATACACACTGAAACAAAAGGTGAGACCCCCCCCCCCCCCAACCATATACATCCATCTACACAGATCCATCCATCCATCCACACAATTTTGGCTTTAGCTATTACGCTATTAGCAAAATCATCCAGGGCACTAAAGAAAACATTTGTATTTGAGCAACGTTATAAAATATCTTGGCAATCAAGATGGTAAAGTTTGGTAAAGTTTGTTACCAGTGATACTCCAAAACCATCTTCTGTGTTTTCCCAATATCTGGGGAATATATTTCCCAGACAACCCGAGGAATAATCTGGCATGTATCAAAGACCTACACACACACTTCCTTCTACAGATTAGGTCCAAATGTGAGCTTCCGAAGACCTCCGTCACAATCTGCATTTGTTCTGGAACACAAATGTTCAAGTATAGAAATGACTGGTGCTACACATCTCATGTCTTAGACCACCATTGTGTTTGTGTGTGTGTGTGTGTGTGTGTGTGTGTAAGAGATAAGTTAGACACAGACTGTCCCAGCATTGTCCACCAGCCAGTCACACCAAACATAGCCACTGGCATCACAACATGATTCGTGCTTTTGTGTTAAGATCATGTTTGTGAGAATTATATAAACTCTTGCAAAATTATAAAACAAGCTGACCAGCAAAAACACCAAGGGCCAACACATTTTTAAGAAGATAAAAGTTGAATAAATGAAAGCATCATATTAAAACGTTTCAGTTAAGCAGGTTCCTGGCAGCTGGGACTAAAGCCCAGTATTCCCCTCCTGCACATCAGCAGGACGTCCCGTGAACATCACGAAGGCAGCAGCAGGACGTCCCGTGAGTATTGCACGTGTCTGTAAGAGGCAGTTAGAGGAAGGCTATAGGCATTAACAAGCAGCTGATGTTTTGATGGAACCTCTGCTTCCATTCCACCACACACACACACACACACACACACACACCTAGCTGAACTGGTGAAAAACAAGTTGTTATTAAAGTGGTTATTAAATGCTGTGATTAATGATGCATCTTAATTCCCATGCCGGTGGGGTTCCAGTCTGTTGCACCTATGAGTAGAGTGGGAATTCCACTAAGCCATTAAACACACTTTACAAGCCCAGTACAGACAACAACCCAACAAGCATCACAACAAACACAATTCACACAAAACGACCAACACAACAGAGGCACCAAATCCATCGAACCCAGTCCTTCACCAACTGATGCTCGCGTTTATGATGTGGGATCACTGGTTAACAAACTAAATGTGTGGAGATGGTTCGGCATGTGCAGGGCCTATTCCAGGACTTACAACTAAAACACCACAAACTCCACCCTCAGTGCCAGAAGTGCATTCCTACACCATCCCTAGGCCACAAAACTCCAGCTTAACCCTAATGCTACACCCTAAGCCTATCCTAATGCTACACCCTAAACCCATACCCTAAAACCTGTGTCTCCACCAGATCTCTTCTACCCAGCTCAAAGAGGAAGCACGGGCGTTTTCTAACGAGAATGTGGAGCAGAGTCGTCTCCGCCTGCAGACTCCCAGCATCCACCAGGGCAGGGGCGAAGCCGTCACCTCCGAGCGTAGCTGCGCAACTGTGCGATGTCTCAGCTGGGGAGATTTCAGGAATGACCTGCTAGCGAGGTGTCAAACCGGCGTGTGGTAGGGTTCAGCCAACTACTGTGTGGAATTCCCCATCTCCACCCAATACAAACACCACACACAAATGAATCTAAATGCAGTGAATTCCTAGCATGTAGAGTTAACTGTGTTTGGCTTACTGGATGATTCCTGACATGAGAAAGAGAGAAGGATTCATTCATTCATTCAGACAGAGACAGACGGTGGGGGGGGGCACCCAAAAGACTCAGGAGAGAGAGAGAGAGAGAGAGAGAGAGAGAGAGAGAGAGAGACAGACAGACAGACACAGACAGACAGACAGACAGACAGACATGACAGAGAGATTGTGCAACACACATCCATTGCTGTCAGTGTTAAGCAGAGCATGTGGGAGGAGAGGAATTGAAGGTCAAGAAACATCTACCTCACTTTCTGCCTTTTCTGACTTCTATGGGAAGTTCTGTAACAGTTGAACAAATTAAAGTGCATGTGTGTACACACACACACAAAGAAAGAGAGAGCAGGTTTGCAGCAGGTGACAATTTCAGGGTGGAGTTGGCGGTATTCTCGGTTTTCTCAGGACCTGAGAGGAAGTGACACGTCTCATATTCCCCTCTCCCATTCTCTCCCTCCCCTCATCACCCTTTCACCCAGTTCTCTCCCTCTTTCTTTCGATTTCAACCTCTTTCTTCTCCCTCTGGCTCCCCCCCCCCATTCTCTCATCCTGTCAGGATGACCAGAACCCCTCCCCACCTCTACAGTGAGCTGCTCTCAGAACACGTCTCTCTCTGTCTGACCATGAACTGAACAGCCATGTGAGTCGAACCAGTCAAACTTATGCATAAATAAAATTACAATTTAAATATAGAATCCCTAAAAAGCTTGGACAGTGGCTGTTTAATTAAGGTAAGAACCTGCTGAAGTGGCCTGGAGTGCATGTAGCTTTGGCCTGCTGTGATCAGCAAGCAGAGTCTAGTCTGACATGTTCTCTCAGTGGGGATTCCCCAGAGGCACAGGCACTTCACTCACACCACATTAAGGAGAGCTCTTCTCATTCAACACCCCAGCCACAGCTCAGTCAGCATGCACGTGCACACACACACACAGACACACACACAGACACACACACACAGACACACACACACAGACACACACACAGACACACACACAGACATAGACAGTCAGACACACAGACACCGCCTCGTGCATGAAACAGGACGGCTGCAGATTCGAGACCAGACCGGGTCCCCTCCTCACCGGGGTCCCCTAACCGACCCATCAGTTGCCGTGACACCAGCCGAGTACAGGTCCACTCCAAGCTCTAGGTCAGGTCGCACCAGCTGTAGCTCCTCCCCTCTGAACCAGGCTCCCAGACACCCTGTCATAAGGATTACAGCCACCCGCGTTTTTCAGGCCCCAAGTTCAGACGCTTAAACAGCTTCCTGTTTGCATGATTCATGGGTGCGTATGAACGCCGAAGGAACCTCCTGCATGAGGCAGCACACATGACCACCGTTTCCACGGTGATGTCTTTAAACAAGCTGGGAACTAAATCGCTTGGTCTGGCTCTTTAAATACATCATGCACAGCTGTGCGTGTGCCTGTCTGTCTCAGTAATGTAAGCATTTAGCAGCATCTCTTTCAAACCAACAGGGAGAGTGAGACTCATGTAAAACATGTGTTTAATTATGCATGTGATACAAACTGTGTGTATGTGAGAGAGAGCGCCTCACCTTTACCTGATCAGGTCCAGACCTCCTACCAAATTCTGCTTATTCTATTGACTTTACCCATAATGCACATCCCTGTTGAGCCAATGCAACCTGAACATCAAAAGGGGGTTCAAACCTGTACTTTACAGCCTTGCCTACCATTAGGCAGATGAACCACACAGTGCATTCATGATTCCAACCATCTCTGGCTTATTGCTCACATCTATCTCTATCTCTCTCTCACACACACACACACACACACACACACACACACACACCTCATCCACAATGCATTGGCGGCTAGATGAAGGCCCCTCATTGACCTCTGTTCACTGCTCCTCCACCGTATGCAAATGGTTTCCTGGTGCAGGGCAGCGGCTCCTGGTTCCACTCCTGCTGGAGCACCAGGGCTCTGGCTGCCTCTCCCCTGCCACAGAGCGAGGCGTCGCTTCCTCCTGCCTCTCCCCCAACCCCCACAGCAAGCTCTGAACAAGCTTAAAAAAAAAATCAAAAGGCCCTAAAATGGAGGGTGTGGTCGGAAGCTTCTAGCTGGGTATATTTACTTATTCCACAGACCTAATCTAATGCTCAATATCTCCACAGATGAGAAATGCAGAACAGACCCACTAAAATTCTCACACTCACAGTAGGCCATGACCAGGAGGAATAGTGCACTTAAATACCTCAAACAAAGATGCTCAAATTGAGACAGACAGAGAACAAGAGAGAATCTAAAGGTTAGTTGAATCTTTAGCCTGGTCATTTAGTCCCTAGCTTGCTGGTGCATAATTCCTATGCTGGGCTAAGCATGTCAGGACACCGGGCCACAGCAGGACAGATGTCCCGCAGCAGGACGGCACTGGCTGGGAAAGCCATCAGAGCAAGACCTGTTCCCAAACAGATACAGAGGGAGAACCCAGCGCAAAAGGATGGCTCAGACACTAAAAACAGTGGCAAGCAAGCACTCTCCACCCCAACACATATACGCTCACACACACTCATCCACACCCTGTATGAAGACACATATGTTGGCAGTAACATAGTGTAACCAATCTTAGTCACTCTTCAGGTGACCTTTGATCACAGAGGCAGATATGATGAGCATGTCCCAGGTAGTGTGCGCACGCAATAGGGGTTGCCAAGTCAAAGCTAATGGCCTAGCAACACAAAGCTCAGCACAGGACCTACAGGACAGTGCAAGGTAATACACTGATCAAACAGCATCACAGCCTGGATTGCTTACTAACCCAGAGCAGCTGGATCATTCGCTCCAGGTTCAGAGTGGAATGGACAAACAATCCTGCCCTTCCGGCTACACCCAACCCCAACACTCTTGCTTATGCCGCCAGGAGCCAGCAAGACCTAGTGCATGATGGGATCTGTTCACACTAAATAATCCTTTCGGGTCCAGTTTGAATCCAGAAGAGGAGGACTTAAAAGGTCCCAATGACATCCAGAGTCACACGGGCCAAGATTCACAGATTCTGAGCACATGCAATTCCACAGCCAGGAATTCTACACACAGCAATTTCAAGACAGTTCAAATATCCTGTTGAAGGAGGGATGTCTGATGTACTGTTTCCTAGTCGTACGTATACTTGTGCTTCTTAATTTCCCTGAGGGAACCCTCCCAAAGGGATCAATAAAGATCTATCTATCTATCTACATTACGAAAAAACATGTTCCATTGCTAGCAACATGTAAAATAGTGGACTGCAACCCTTTGGTTAACTGGAGCAAAAATGTGTGTGTAGTTGCCTTTCTGTTGGTTCAGTCGGGTGGCCAAGTGTGTAGCTTTCACATGCACATTCTGTGGTGTTAACTCTGGGGATTGATTGGAAAACCATCAGGTGATCAGCCTTCAAGTCAAGACCAGGTCATGGCTGGTCTGTGTGTGTGTCTCTCTCTCTCTCTCTCTCTGTCATGTCTTCTCTCCCTCCCTCCCTCTTTCTCTCTTTTATGGTTCCCAGCTGGCTGATTTATCCCGTGTAGCAGTGACAGAGGCTAGCTGTGGGCCTGGTCACTGCCACCAAACACTTCACCTGCTTTATGAACATCCAGGAGCCCAGGAGCCCAGGGCACACGGCCCATGACCCCCACAACCCCAGAGGGCAGGCGCATATGTGGAACCTCGAGCAGACTGAGCTCTGCTGGCTCCTGTGCAGAGAGAAACACTACATGATCCGTTCAGGAAGTTTGATTGCACTCAAACCTCCTCCACAGCTAACCGGTCAAACAGACAACACTCTACATCAACATGAAGCTGAACATGTGACCACATACATACACAGAAAAAAATCTACACATAGCACATTTAGAGACAAACACATACAAAACCCCACAAAACAAACAACTCACAAGCTCTCACACATACACCCAGACTTTCAATAACACTTTTCATTACCAAACTATGCCAAATGTCTAAAGCACACACACAAAAAAAGTTTAATCAGATTTGCAAAATACTAAAATAAATACAAAACCCGGCTCCGCATGATTAAAAGCTCCTCTCAGTGTCACACAGACGGCTCCCCACGGCTGTGTCCTTCAGGAACACCACCTCACCACACTGGTTACACGCAGCGCGTCCAGCACAACCTGTCACACTGGAGCGCGCCGAGTTCGGACACTTACAGCGGCTCTCTAGACTCTGGCTATTAATTCAGGATTCGTTTGCTCTAAAATCACTTTGAATGCAGATATGCGTCCAGGGCCTGGTTTTACTTGAGCACTGTTTATTTTCTAAGATGTGATAAATAGTTTATGAGTGTGTTCACTCCTGTCAATTATAAAACTAACAAGATGCAGAGATACGGGAAACTGCAAGAAAGAAAACTTCCGATTTTAACACGGTTATTTAAACATAACTGTGATCGCGATGCTATTGCCTTAAGTCCAGCATCGGAAGTCCCAAACGGTGGCTGTCAACATAGCGACAACTTGGAATATAAACGATATTCCTGATAGCAACAGCCTAGCGGTAGCAGCGCGTGAGGCCTCTGCCAGCTCCAAGCGGTCAAGACGCTGCCAACAACAAAACGCCGAAGCTCAGTAAAAACACTAAAATGTAAATTCAGACATCCGACAGACTTCGGTGACTTGGACTCATCGGATAACTCGGACTGCCAGGTTTCAATACTACTAAAACCGTGCAACGTTTTACAACAAACTTAACGAGGCGTTGAACAAATCGGCGAACTGGTATGCTATCATACAAGGGATGAGGGGAACTACTTTTAAGTTGACTTAATGCAGCCCAAGTCTCACAAAGTCTGGATCATTGTTCTCGAAGAAGGCGAGTTTTCCTGTTTAGAAACTCATACTTTCCCTAGAAAAACAATGCCCAGTTCGTCCCCTTTATCCAGAAAAAAAGAATCGGGGTCAATTCTGCGTTACAGAACTCGTATTAGCGGGAAAAAAACCTTAAAATAGGCTACACTGTAAACTTCGGTTCGTTACATTGACAAAGATTGCTGACGTAGGGCATCCACACTAGACTACTGGATGTAGACTAGGAATGTGTATAAATTAGCTTCAACATCTCTGGCCTGTTGTCCGATCTAAAGAAGTAAATCATTGTTCGATAAAACAAACAAACAAACACGGTCGGATATCGTCTTTACAGCAAGGGTGGTAAAATACCGAGTCCCAAATCACCGCAGACCGGGTGTTTCGTTCAGGCTTCCGTTCGGCTGCGGCAGCGGTACGGGTAGAACGCGAAGGACGGTAAACTTGCCGCAGTTTGGAGTTGTCCGAAGGAAACAAGATCGAGACGGTCACCGGTTTAGCTTTATTGCTCAGAAAAGTTCGACAAAACGAATACTTTTCACTCACCTTAACGTTCGTCAGAACAATGATAAATCCCAGTAAATCTGAAGAAACGGTTTCTGAGCAAAAGTTATCGCCAGTGAGGTAGCTCCCAGTCCAGCGCGGCGAACAGCTCTATCACGTTCTACTTTTTTCCCCCAATGATCAGAACAGAAGGCAGCAGGATCCGCGTTCGCCTCTTCCTTCTCTCGAGCTCCCTGTACCGCCAGATCAAACTATCGCATTCCTTCGAGGTCCAAACAATGAAAAAGGTGGGTTTTCCTCCGCTCAGAAAGACCCACCCCTAACGCGAGTACGCCGTCTTTGACCGCAAAAAGAACGCCCTTCCCGGCTAAAACGGGTCCGCCTTCGCTATCGAGGGAGGGCAAACCGGCAAGAAAAGGGACAACCATGACACGATGACGTTCTAATTAAACACAAAGTAAAAACACGTTGAAGAATTAATTTTAAATGTAATCTGCTACATGGTGATTTGTGCGAAATAAACATTGCGGCTTTTATGTAGCATGTTACATATACTGTTGAGTGACCTGTTAGACGTATATTTTAATAAACTATTACGCATGTGCCTATTAGAGTGTAAGGATCCATTTTTTACCAATTATATTTTAGCAAAAGGCAAAAACAGAAAGTGATGCCTAAAATAAGCAGATCATCTCAAATAATTGAAAGGTAAAGGGTTAAGAAGCGAGTAGTGTTAAAGGGATCTACATACTAGATTGTCATCGCCATGTTAAAGTGAAACTGAGTTTTTCGCAGTTGAAAAATGCTCCAAAGCTCCTGAATGATTATTCTTCATTGAAGATCATCGTGACTGCAGCAGTGGTCCTGACACGAAGTGTAGGTTCTAACGGTAGGTCTCCGCGCGCTTATAGATATGCGCAGCACGTTCCTATCTGTCATATGTGTACGCGGCCCGAAAAGATCACGAGCACGGTGTGTAGCTGTGTTGAGGTTCCCTGTCCCGACTCTGCCGCATACTCTTCTACTGTTCAGCCTGTGTTTCTAAACTGCGTTCTGAGCGACATAGCTGTGCTTGACTGTGCTTGCACGCAGTGCGCCGCCGCTGTGTAGGTACACTGCAGCGCCTCTAGGGGGCTCTTTCGTTGCATTGCCATGCTGACAGTGACTTTGGATATGGCTGTGAACGCTTGTTATTGCATATAATCATTCTCAGCCACTTAATTTTACAGCAGCACTTTTCAGGACTGGGAGTCGCAGTAATTTGCAGTTAGGAGGAAGATCCCCAATGTGACGGCGGTGTTTTGGCGGCGCCTTGTCCTTTGCAGTGTTTCTGTGGAGTAACAGAAGGCTCCTGGGAACATGTATCTGGTTTGTTTTAAAGTTTTAAAGTTGACTTTGTGAACCACTGCCTGATAACACATGGCTTGACTCGTTAATGCAAAGGTATGGCTTTGTCCCTCACTCAATAAAAAAATTCAGCCAACAGCTCACCACTGCAAGCCCGAACGGATCCAGCAGTGAAGAGGCATTACAATATCCCCACTCTCCAGCAGAGGGGGCACTGTGGAGACACCAGCCTGGGCACCTTCTCACAAACACACCCACTCTCACACACAAGCACCGATCCTCAACATGTTGCCCCCTCCCCCCCCAAGCTTTCAAGCTGTATTTCGTCCATAGTCAATAATTGAATTAGTAATTGAATTAATCTAGTTCCCAATTCACAATGGAATATTGGGTTTTCTCATGCTGTGGGGAAAAAAAGGTAAGTACAGGATGTACAGCTGCAGGTTTTGGGTCACGCCCCTCTGCTGAGGCAGGGATCAGAGCTGGAGTGGGGGTAGGGGTACTATGTGATTTTGGTTTCCTGCTCAGAATTCAACCATCATAAACCTGATTATTTCTGGGACATGTGCGGAATGTTAACTGTGGGCTGCACAGAAGAGGAATGAATGTTCTGATGTGAAATAATTAAAGACAGAAGAACTGGAGTGTCTCTCTCTTACACACACACACACACACACACACACACACACACACACACACACACACACAACCAGAGCAGGAAAGGGCATGTCAGGTCACGCTCAGGTAGTGGAGTCAAAACAGGACACATAGCTCCAGTATTACTAACAGATGAACAAAACTGCCTCCCTCACTCTTGTTTTGTTTTTTTTTCCTTTCACAAAAATATGCAAATGTAGATCTGTGGTAACCTATATAACTTTGTAGCATAGCTTTGTATACACATAATGTTGTACTGCAAAATTTGGGAGTTTCTCTGGATACGTTAAACATTTTATTCAGGATTTAGAAGTAGTTTAAAGTAGTTTTATGATGCTTTTGTCAAAGGCCTGGTTTCAGAGTTACAGACGAGGCCAAATAATTAACACTTTTTAATAAGTATCTCCTCTCTCTGCTCCTCTCTCTGAATCTCTGCATAACTCTCTGCTCCACTTGTGATGTAACATTCACAGCTAGTCGTGATTGGTTCAACGCTCTCAATGTTTTTTTAAGAAATGCATTTTTTATATGTTCTTCTGCCTCCAGAAATGATTGTTACATAATACTCTCCACTGTCAGATACTGATATAGAGTTCTGAATACTAATTTCAAGTTCTGGTTCTAATTTCAGTTCTGGGAGTCAAGGAAGCATCATCACTGAGGGCTTGATTTCTTACCTCAGCGTATATCAAACTCTACTTTTGTTCAGCTGAAAATCTAACCACAACAAAAATATACAGAGCAGACAAAGGGAGAAACGAGAAAAAAGTCCACATCCAAATAGCAGGAGAAGCTAATCCAAACAAACAATCAAACAAGACAGGGCAAAGACCAAAGCAATAACCAGGCAAGAAACCAGTACGCAAGTAAAACAGCACACTCAGTATGCACACATAAAACAATCCTTCAGAATCAGTACATGGAAAAAGACAAACTATATAGGTAAGTGAGATTGGGGACAGGTTAGTACAATCAATAATCAGAGGATGTAGCACAACAGAGAGAGAGAGGTAATTGGTAGATAAGGGTGGAGTGATGGATGGGCAACTGACAGGTGGATGCTGGGAAACGTAGTCTGAGACAGTGGACCTACCAGCATTAGGGTTTGCAGGGAGCGTGACAATGAACACTAGTGAGTAATGTTAATTATTCCCCACCAACCTTATTACTAGTGGTAACATGTTTGGGTGAATTGTTTCTTTAACAGTGTCTGGGAACACTGCAGGTTTGTTGAGTGTAAGGAGGCACTGGATTAAGATCCTTGACTGCCACCTATTCCATGTTCCCAGCAGATGCCATCTCACCCATAGCTCCACAGAGATAAGCCATACTGCCTTTGCTTTTAGTTATGAGAAAAAATGTGTGTGTGTCAGAGAGAGAGAGAGAAGAAGAAGCTAGGTGTGTTCGCCAGGCTTTGTTTCAGCTCTGTGTGGAATGTGGCTCCATCTCTGTGCTATGCTATAAGCCTGTTGGGTTCCTGCCAACATTCCCCAGAATGCACCTGGGTGAAAACACCTCATCACTCCATCTACAACGGTCTTTTTCTGGGGCCTGAGAAATGCTTCAGAACCAACAATGCATTCACTCATGCATTCATTAAAAAAGTTTTTAAAAAGAGAAAGAAAACAACAACAATGAATTATTATTACTGTATTCAGTAAATATCTCATCTAATGATTAGAAAACTCTTTAACAAAATTTTAACAGGATGCAGATGTTGAGTCATAAGCTGAGATTGGTGTAAGTTCAGTCAGCACACACAAACACACACGCATACACAGACGAACATGGTTGTGTACCATACAGAAGTCTTGTCTCCGTTTCTGCTCTTTATACTGACCAGTCTCCAATTGTCAGTGCATGAAGACTGGAATGATAGGCTAAAAAACAACTTAGTAAACACTGCCTCCTAGAGACCACGCGAAACCAAACCTCCATACAGACGTACCGCTAACACCCACCACTTTTATTATGATGCTTTAAAAGCTACATGATGAAAGAAACATTGTCATGTTCTGATGAAGCACATTTATCCTCTGAAACTCAGCTTCACCCTAATCCAGGATTCAAACCATGGTGCCACTTTGCCGAGGGGTGGGTGTGGGTGTGGGTGGGTGGGTGTGGGTGTGTGTGTGTGTGTGTGTGTGAGAGAGAGAGAGAGAGAGAGAGAGAGAGAGAGAGAGAGAGAGAGAGAGAGAG
>JAOXYF010000011.1:721756-744883 GCA_028565775.1 Sternarchorhynchus goeldii
AGAGAGAGAGAGAGAGAGAGAGAGAGAGAGAAAGAGAGAGAGAGAGTGGAGAGACAGAGAGAGAAAGAGAGAGAGAGAGAGAGAGAGAGAGTGGAGAGACAGAGAGAGAAAGAGAGAGAGAGAGACAGAGAGAGAGAGAGAGAGAGAGAGAGAGAGAGAGAGAGAGAGAGAGTGGAGAGTGGAGACAGTGTCGAATGGTGGAGATAATGGAGGACAATAACCTGAGTAAAATGCACCTCTGCCTTTGATGTTTTATACAGTGTCTTCAGTCACTATGGACAAGAATGACAGCTCCACTTTCCTGGATTCGGAGTTCCGCTACACCCTCTTCCCCGCCTTTTATAGTGTAGTGTTTGTGCTGGGACTGCTGGCCAACACCTACGCCCTCTATGTGCTGTGGCACATGCGCGAGGCCAAGGCTATGAATGAGATGCGCATCTACATGACTAACCTGACTGTGGCTGACCTGCTCTTCGTCTGTGTGCTGCCCTTCTGGGTCGACTACTACTCCCGCCGCGGCAACTGGGTCCTCTCCGACGCGCTGTGCCGCGTCTCTGGCTCGTTTTTCTTTATCAACACCTACTGCTCCGTGCTCTTCCTCACCGTCATCAGCGTCAACCGTTACTGGGCTGTGACGCGGCCGCTGGTTGCCGCTTCCTCCGACTGCTGGAAGCGCGGAGTCGTCGTCTCGTCCGCCGTCTGGGCCGTCACCCTGGCGGCCGCCGCGTATCAGCTCACCTCGGAAGGGCTCCAGGAGGACCGCGATGTTGGGGTCATGCGCTGCATTGAGGGCTACCATAACGTGAAGAAGGAGGTGAAGATTATCGTGGCGGTGACCCACTTCCTCATCATCGGCCTGTTCGTAGCGGTCTTCCTCCTGGTGGTGGTGTGCAATGTACTGATTGCCCGTGCACTGTTGGCCCAGTCCATCAGCCAGCCCAGGGCGAGCACGGGGCGCAGACCCCATGGGACCAAACGCCGCGCCCTACGCATGCTCTGTGCTGTGGTGGGCGTGTTCGTGGTGTGCTTCATACCGCACCACCTGGTGCAGGGACCCTGGGTGATCGCCGTGCTCGAACTGGCGACGTGGGACAAGGAGACGCGGCAGGTCCTGAACGACGCCCACCAGGTGACGCTGCTCCTCATGGGCCTGAACTGCATCCTGGACCCTGTGGTGTACTGCTTTGCCACCAGGAAGTTCCGCAAGTACATCCAGGGCCACCTGCACAAGGTGAAGAAAAGCAAGAACTGCTCTAACTTTACCACCACCACGAGCATGACCATGAAGGCCAGGAACCAGAACGAAATAATCAGTGTGTTTGAGGAGCCAAAGGAGTAGTGGGAATGTGCGAAACATGATGTGTTGATGTGCAGTGTGTGGGATGTGTTTATGGTGATAGACTTGATGCAGGATTCTTAATTCTCTGGAATTAAGACTTGGGATTTCTTCTATATTCAGTAAATAAATTTGAAAGGAAAGGAATTTCATGTCTGTAAACATGAAGTCTGTATAAACATACAGCGGGTTGACAGAGAGACAGATAGAGACAGCATTACACAGTACATGATTGTAATCCGAGTTACTGGAGACCTTCTCCCTGCTTCAGGAAATCCTGTATCCCGAGTGTTCTAGTGAACATTCTTCTAGTGTAACCCTAGTAACTTACCTCACTGTTCAAAAGAAAGGCCATGATTTTGCAATACATTTTGCAATCCAGGAAATTCTTTTTCTTTTTTTATTGTTGTTGGTAAACCCTACCCTCCTTGTGCATCACATGCATTTCCTCTTCTTCTTTTTGGCTGGGTTTCACAACATGAATTTCTTCTCACATGTTTTGGGTTCCTTGGAACTTGTTTTGGGTTCCTTGGAAGGGATGCGTGATCTGTTGTAGATTGGATGCGTGTTTTAGCTACAGCGTTGGAGTGTGATGTTATGAAATAAAATGTATTGTTCCTTATAGTTATGAATGAAGTTTGCATTTTAGCTGTAAATGGTGAAGTACAACACATTACTGTGTCATTTTACTGTATTACTGTATGATATGAAAATTATTCTCTGTGAATTCTTCTATTTATTTTTTTTAACAATACGATTAATTTGTAGTGTGAACAGTTTGTGTAAATCCAAAGCACAAGTAGATTATGTTAAAATGTATGTTTGAATTACTTTAATTTATCATTATTTTTTGGTTACAGCCAAGTATATAGTGGCATTTTAATGAACTTTTTGTATTAAAATTTATTTGTACAGCAATAATTACATTTTTTTCAAAATAATTCCAAAGCTAAATTATAGTAAAAAGAAAATAGGAAAATATAACTAAAACAATTAAGACCTGTGAACAGCAAAATATAGAATACAGAGTGATAGAAGTCCTAACTGAGTGAATTATTTAAATAGAGGTTCTCGGCATTTTGAGAAGGGCTAAGGTTATCAATAGATCTCAGACTTCGAAACAGAGGTTTTCTGAATTCTTGGCCATAGTGAGTAATGGGAGACTCCACCCTATTCAGCCAGATTCCTGTGATGGTTAGATAAGACTTTTTTTTTTAAAGACTTTAGACTTTTGATCTTTAGATCTGAGAGGCCAAGGAAAAGCATAGCCAACAAGCACATGATTAAATAGGCACAAACATGGAGGCAAGTGAAGACAAATAAAAGTATATAAACTTTCCACTGAAACATATGGTTAACTGGCAGAGGGTCTTTACTGTCATGTTTCATAATAATGTGAATAAAAATTCTCACAGCAACGTCCTGAAATCACTGCAGATTATTAACAGACCTGCTGTATGTGCCAGATAAGTAACTGTTGCAATGATCTGCAATGAGCAACAGAGGGAATGTTCTGTTTTATAGACCTCAAAGATATGATTCTTGAAACTGAGGTTATTATTGAAAATTACATGCTCCTACATTCTTCATGCAGTTTTATTTGGACTATGAGTTTTGCTCTTAGCCTCGTTTCCAATAACCAGAACCTCTATCTTATCATTGTTCATTTGTGGGAAGTTAATTGACATCCACTGCCTGAAATCATCTACACTTGTAGCTGGGAGTCTTTTGCCGATTGCAGCAAATGTATCTACTGACATCTCACCTAGCAGAAGCATTGTGGTTCAGTGCAGGACACTGTGTAGATGTGTGTGTGCACCAAGTGCAACACTGTAATCATGACCACTTCAGCTGGACGTGACTTCATCTAACATGGTTTCAGAGACGCCTGCAAGCTGCAGCATCCATTTCAGCAAAAACATGATCTTTCGTTAACACGATCTGAGTAGTTGTCATTTCTTTTTGCATCATCTGAGGAGAGATCACACTGGATTCAGAATGTTAGTTTATTTAAGAGTGCTCAGAGTGACATCCAGGATACTGTCTAACAAACTCAGTTAATCGCCCAGACTATAAAGTCTAAAATCTGCCTTTAGCTACATCTGAAATGGTTTCAAAATAAATAGTATTTGTTCTGGGGTGTTTCCAGGATGAGATTTAGATAGCACAGTTCTCAACACAACACAACACAAAGAACACATAGATAGGAAACCTCCTTTCTCCATTATCAGTGCCCAAGGGAGACAACCCACCCAAGTCGTGTTCTTCCAGCTGTGCACTTAGTTTTAACAAAAGGACTAAATATGATTAACAAATGGACAAAGCCTGGAATCTGTACTGACTGTACAGCATGGTCTTTCAGTTTTTTAAGCTTCCAAGTGAGAAAGCAACAGTTTTCAAGTGAATGAATCTCGGTTTTCTGTGAAGAGATACTTGATGTTTAGAGTTGAAGTTCTCTAAATAAATTATGACAGGCTGATGATGTGTGAGGGAGACCTTAGGGCCCAACAGTGGATACCCCCAGCAGTCCACTTACAAGCACTCCACTTACTCTTCTTTCATGGCAGGCTGGCGTACCTGCTCCAGTGAAACGGCCACCTCGTCAAACTCACACTCACTCATCCCTCGGTCACAATCACCGCAGTATTGACAGCACCTGGCCCTTGTTTTGTTTTCTTTATTTAAGCCCACAGGACCTGTTCTTCAACGCTGCACATTGCTAGCCGACCGCTGCGCTGCTGAGGCTTTCTCCGCCGGGTTCTGCCTTCACCCTCGCCTTGTCTGCTTTCTTTTTGGCGCTGTGCCAGCCTGCTTAAGCGCACCTTGTCGTTTCTGTATGTTGCGCTCTTGCGCTGTTTTACTTTGTATCTCTTAAATAAATGGATCCCTCTGGGATTCCACTGCCACCCTCGCCTGCTGCTCCCTTTCCCTCGTCACATCTTCACTCCTATGACATTTCTTGTGTTATTTTCTCAGGGTCAGAGAGGAGAGAAAGGGTGTGGGAAGCAGCTGTGGAACATGGGGTTTTGTTTATTCAACACATGCACTAAACAAAAATAGGAAACTGCCCCAAATTGGGTCTTCATTAATCAACTAGGATTTTGGCAATAGATCTCTGTTTGTGAAGGGAATCTGTCTGTCTGTCTCTCTCTCTCTCTCTCTCTCTCTCTCTCTCTCTCTCCCTCTCTTTCTCTCTCTCTCTCTCTCTCTTTGTCTCTCTCTCTCTCTGATTCCAGCTTGCCTAATGGAATAGAAATGTACTACCAAGCTGGTACAGCTCAACCAAGCCCTTGCCAACATAGTTCCACTGCAGCGATGGGGGTGTGGCCGGTCATCTCAGGTGAGTTATTTGACCTGAAGCTCAGGAATCTTTTCTTATATGCTTCTTATCATGTGGACAATAATCAGAGGTGTGATTCACCAGTTCTGTGCTTATATGTCGTTACTGGCAGGTGACTCATGCTGCCCAAATCTGTAGTTAAGGTGAATTGTACCTGGATGCTTTCTGTTCATATTTTACAGCCTACAATACATTTGTAATAGTCTGTGAGAAACCACATTTCAAGTAGGTTTCAGTTAGTGAAATGGAAGTAAAAAGTAATTATGGGTTGGGATGCTTTGTAAGGACTGGGGAGGAGGGTCATAATAAGGAGTGACAAATGGAAACTGTTCTATGTAAACATATAAATGCATTTAATCAGTGATTACATTTACATTTATGGCATTTAGCAGACGCTCTTATCCAGACAGAAAAGAACCAGGCTGAATGCAAGGAACACATGAGACAACCCAGGCAAACCAAACTAAAGACCAGAACTATACAATAAATAAGAACCAGCATGACAAATCATTAGAACTAATAAGCGACATCGGGAAAACAAAAGATAAGGATAACCGACGACACACTCGGGGAAGCTGGAAAAACAAAGCAACAAAGCAAGACAAGGAGACTAAGAACATTGAACAACCACAGAACTAGGAAGCATATGAAGATACAGGAGAGAAGGAACAGAGACAAACTGGGATTAAAGTAGACCTTCTGCACAATGTAACTGGGATTAAAGTAGACCTTCTGCACAATGTAACTGGGATTAAAGTAGACCTTCTGCACAATGTAACTGGGATTAAAGAAGTTGTTCTGCACACTGTTTTGTAGTTACAACAGTGAAGACACTGTCCAGAGAAGTGGATTTTTAGAAATCTACAGTCATGTCGCAGACAGTCATGTTAGGAGGACTGTTTTAACCCATCCATCCCTTTGCCTGCAATGTACTGTGTCCAGATTTTGTTTTAAACAAACTAAAACTGCACAAAAATCTGAATGTAATTCACATTTAACAAACCTATTTGAAATTAGGAGAACATTTCTGATTATATTGTGCATTCCTATTGGATCTTTGAGTTGAATCAATGCAATTTATTTTTGTTTGTTATCATTGGCAACTGGAATGATTGGCGCACAGGAAAATATTTTATTGTCTAGCAATATTTTTTTAACACAAAGAAATTTCTAGCACATACTACATTTGGTCTGCACTGACTGATAAAGGCATGTTTTTGGCCTTGATTCATTTAACCATTTAATTTATTGTTGTTACTCATCAAGTTAACATCAACTAACTTAAAGAAACAACAGTGAAAATCATATTTTGTCACCTTGCATTATGTATGGGCGCTAAAGATGCAGTTAACTTGACCCAATGCTTCATACTACAACAAAAGTTCTGTTTGTGGACTTCTGCACAGCATTCAACACTATAGTGCCTGAGCTGCTGTAGGCCAAATTCTGTTGGTTCCAGATCCCATCTGCAAGTGGATCATTGACATTGTACCACGAGGTTGTGTGCTTTCACCCCTCCTCTTCAGTCTATACACCAATGTTTTTTGCGTTTCCAAAGAACCTGCTGTGAAGATTCTGGTTTGCTGACGACACCACCGTAGTCGGCCTCATAACCAATGGAGATAAGTCTGCGTACAGAAAGGAAGTCAAATATCTGGTCTCATGGTGCTGCAGCAACCACCTGCTACGGTGGAGATGGTGATCGACTTTAGCCGCTGACCCCCTTCCAACCCCCCCACTGTGGAGCCACTCAAATTCCTGGGCAACACCATATCCAGGGATCTGAAGTGGGAGGAGAACACATTCTCCATCACCAAGAAAGCCAGCAAAGAATGTACTTTCTAAGACAGTTAAAGAAATTCAACCTGCCACAGAGTCTGTTGATCCAATTCTACACAGTGGCAAATGCTTTTTACTCAAATGTTTCTTTGAACAGTGCAAGGCAACGTTAAAGCAGATAGTGGTGGCCATTAACTGCCCACCATTTGGGATTTTTTTACATGCTGAAGTACTACTTTTGGTAGAAAAATTAAGAACAATTAGTGTTAGTGTCACTTTACACCTACAAGTTTCACCCTTTAGTCTTTACAGTATAGGTGTGACTGTCCTAGTTCAAATGACGCTTTTGCATGCCCAGCTGTACTAAGGTGTCTGGCTGGTGAGGAGGGAGCTGATCCACTGTTGCTCTCTTGTTCAGTGGTTGCAGCTGGCGAGTGCAGGGAACAAGGAGGGAACACTGATGCAAATGCACTGGCAGTCTTGGAAAGGGGAACCTATTGTATGGTTGTGACCGCAGGGTTGGGAGTTGACTTGACTTCACTGATTTGATCATAGTGATATGACTGCTTTGGTATGGTACACAATTCCCTCAGCAGATCATGGAGATACTCTCTGAATATCTGGAAAATGCTGCAGACAGGCCCTGAATCTGTGAAAACATGTTCTCCATGCTGTCCATATCTGGCTAACTGAGCCTTGCATCTCTGTTTTTAGCTGACAGAGCTGGAAGTAGTTCAACTTCCAACAAATCTGAGCAGGGGTCCGCCATTAGTACAAAGTCTTTGCCTGCATAACTGAACCAGTCCATGCTCGAGATCTGTAAGGATTTTTTTCCCGTTTTTTTTTAGCCGGTCCTCTCTGGTTCCAACTGGTCTGGTCTGGTCAGTTTGCTACTCTTTTGGAGCCCCAGGTGCATATATCAAGATGAGTGACACCCAGTTAGGGCGATATAATTCTGATGTCACGGGAGACCGGCCCCCACAGCACGAGGGAAACGCCCACCCACATACGTACACACACTAAGCTCCTCCCTTCTTTGCAATTATCCAGCCATTAGATTAAGAGCACCTGTTTATTATGTTTTTACTCGTTCACTCTCTTCACAACAACCTACAGGTCCAGTCCACTAGTGCTGCACATTCGACTGAAAGAAGCCCGCAACGCTGCCAGTGGAAACCTTCTCGCTCTCCCAGCACTGTTTAAAAGACTTCCTATAAAACATTGTAATGGGGTAAAATAGATATAAAATGTAATTCTACAACCAGTCACTCGATGCTAGTTAGCTAACTTGTCTAACATGAACTCTTTCATGTGGGCAGACGCGCGCTGGTGAGAGAGATACATTCACTATGGTTGCTGTACTCGTTTGCAGAAAATAAAAGTGCAATTTATCTACAACCTGGTGTCCATCGATGATTGTGGGACGGAACGCAGAGGTCAGATTTTTGCTCGTCGTTTAAGGCGCTAGTTGTGTTGCTGCTTGCATACCTGTTTGCATTTATCTTTTTTTTTTATTATTATTCTAAATGGATAGTAAAGACAAAGATGATGACTTGCACACGCGCTTCGTTTCCTCTTTTATCAGCGCATTTATAGATGACAAAATGGATATGTTTGACAGGAAGCAACACGTACAGAATGTTCTAGCTGATGTTCAGCTAAAGATGTAGTTAAAGTACATCTCCTGTTGCAAGTTGGGGACCGAGTTTTGTGGATGCGTCGGGTGGGGGTAATGCTAAGATGCAATGACTGAGATCTCTGGCCCAGGTTTGTGAACCACACGCAGACTGTGGTTCTGGAACATGGGCAGTATGCTCTGAAGACACGAGTGGTTTTTTTTTTGAAGATGACTGACTGGCTTGTGATCAGTTTCTGCAGTGAGATCAGCTCTTGAGCACAGATATACAGTGCAAACCATAGGCAGATAAATGGAATACTCGGGCATTTTCGATCTAAGTTTGGTTTTGCTGTGTAAGTGCCCTCAGAGTAAAATGCTATAGGTTGCCTGTTTTGGAGAAATCAGCTAAACCAGACTGACTAAAGTCACTCTGTATAGAGACTAGGTTGGTCAGTGCAGTCCCTTATGTTGCCTGCTTTTTCCTACTATGACTACATTTCTAATCCTGTCTGTAGGCTCTGTGAATGCAGCCAAACAGCAATATTGCTCATACCCGGCCAAATGATCCTGGACTGAGGCATTCCACAGAGCTCACTGAACAAGAGTAACTGCACTGCCCAGCACAAAGTGGATGGCTCAGGCCAGAGACTCTCCAGGGCCATAGAAGATGTCCTGATACCTCCTAGAAAGCTGCCATTTTGTTAAGGACCCAGGTGGACCACTCTCAACCGTAGGAAGCTCGGCAGTCAGTCCAAGGAGCTCAGGTGTGCAACCTGAAACAGCGGGCTTGATCTGCTTTAATGTGCACCCTAGAATTGAGCACAGTATTCTGAACCGTTCAAGAGAGTTCACTCCGTCACCGCTTTGTGTGGGAAGGCAGACAAATTTTGATTTTGAAATTCAGGTTTTTCACATTTATTTGTGTCACGGGACACCCTCAGGGGAGCCCCAAAAGGGAGGCACGGAAGAAAGATTTAGTTTATTTAGTTTCGGTTTCGACAGCGCCAAACAGCGACTTAAACGGACAAACTCACGTGGACGTAGCATCGACACAACGACGTGGATACGCACACACGCAGCGACGAGGACTTAGTGACGTGCACACGCTTACATACACTCACCCTTGACGAGACACAGGTGAAACGAGTGACGATGACACGCCACTAACGAGACACTAAAAAGCCGCAGCCACACGCACACACTGAACAGTACAACCGCATACTCCTCACATGGACACGGACAAGAAGTGACCTCCACTAAGAAGGTGTTTGGATTACGCTCGGATCAGAGTCAGACCGACCGTCAGATAGGAAGTGTGTTGTTGTGTATGTGCCGAAGGACAGTCAAAAGATATTTAGACGCCAGTAGGACTGGGGTCAGCCTGACCGCCAACTAGTTTAACTAGAGAGAGACATTTAATTCAGAATGTAACATGAATCATGAATTCATGTATATGTCCACACAAAAAAGTACATGACCACACAAAAAAGCACATGTCCTCAGCAAGGCCATGCCAAAAAAAAGTTTCACCAGCTAATAAATGTACTACAAATTTACCACAAATGTACCTGGTCTGCTAGTTAACTGTCCCATCTCATTCATGTTAACATCATAGGCTAAATAAATGTTTTAATTTATTGTTATTTTAATGTTAAAACCCTCCAAGAGCTCATAGAGTCAAAAATGTACAGGAACACCTAACAGCAGAACTAGTTCTCCCCTCCATCTCTGATTTTAGCTTGTGACTTGACATGATGAAAAGCCCGTATGCTGGGTAGAATGGTGGAGCAGGTCTATCCTGTGTGCTTGGTGGGGGGGTTGGGGATGTGTGGACAGGTCTATACCATGGACGAGTATTGCCTGAGGATCCTCCAGGAGGAGTTGGAGGGAGTAGAATAGACGAGGATTACATGATATAGGGCAGATGAGGATAGAGATACCTGGGCTTTTTGGATCACAACCCTGGATTTGCTGGAGTGGATGAGACAAGATGAGATGGTAGTTTTTGTATGCAGTTGGTATAGATCTTGATAACCTACCCGAGGACATGTCACTTCCCTGCACAGAAATGTGCTAAACTACCCCAGTAGTGCAGGAAAACACTATGCATGTGATATTGCAGGTGCTGGGGTAAAAAGGGGTTCAAAAGAAAGGTTCTAACTTTTAGTGGTATTTTAATGTAAGATGGGGAAAGGTGCTTCCTGCCAGCCTGTGTGAATTTGGCATTTATAGTCAAATTAGTGAATTTGGATTGCCAGTTATAATTTATTTCTTTTATATGAAAAAATAATGACAAATACATTTATGTGAATTCATTTTCTTTGTAGTTTGTATTTGGAATAGCCATGGTTTAATGATTAGGGTTTCGATTGTTGGCAAACACCATCCATCCATCCACCGCTTATCTGGGTCGTGTGCGCAGCAGTTTAGACAAAGAGGTTCATGCTTCTGTCTCCCCGGCCACCTCCTCCAGGGGGATATCGAGGCGTTCCCAGGACAGTCGAGAGACAGTCCAATGTGTCCTGGGTCTTCCCCAGGTCTCCCCTCCCAGTTGGACATGCCTGGAACAACTCCCAATGCATCTGTCGAGGTGGCTTCCGGAACAGATGCTGAAACCACCTCAGCTGGCTCCTCTCAATCACCCTAGTCAGCCCAACAATGGACTCTTCTCTCTGCTACGCTCTAGGAAACGCTTTCGCACCCTGAAGGCAAACTCAGAGAGAATGAGGAGGAGCTTCTTCCCGCAAGCTCTCCGAGCCCTGAATGAGAACAGAGACTAGTCCACTACCACACTCGAACTCTCCAACGAGGGCTCCCACACCACCTCACTCTAACAAACAACCAAACTGCATCTTTGGACTCTCACACACAACTGATCTGCATTTTGCACGGCACCACATTCTCACTCACATGACGAAAAACTGCATTTTTTGCACTAAACCCATCCAACTTGCATTCCTATACAAATATAGTATTGTGTACATATATAGTATTTTGTATTGTAAATTTTAAATTGTAAATTTTAACTTCTACCTAGTTTATATTCTGTGGATGACAGTCAAATAGCATTTCACTGCAGGTTGTACCGTGTATGACTATGTATTTGACACTTGAAACAATGCGGAGGAGCAGTGGCTCTACTCAGAGAATCTTCCGGATAGCTGAGCTCCTCTCCCTGTCTTTAAGAGAGAGTCTGGCCAACCTGCAGAGAAAGATTATTTTGGCCTCTTGAATCCACTTAGCTTTATTTCTAGGACAATAGGTTCACCTCAAAGTTTTTAAGTAACCTAATCTTATAGTCTGTGAGTAGAGTACTAGGATATGAAACTCCCGTCTGAGTACTGGAATATGAGACTCCAGTCTATGAGTACTGGGATATCAAACTTGCATGTTTATAATTTATGTTTCAAATTTATATACAATTCATAAGTGCTGGACAAGTTATTTTCTTTCTTTGTGTGGAATGCTGAAATGTGACCATGATGTGCATCATTCTCAGATCTTATCTAATCCCAGAGACATTTTATTCTATTTTTAGATTAACTTTAAGTGTTTATATGGTGTTTTTTTCCGTCAAAGTTGGATAATAATTCATCTTACTTATTCTGGCAAAGGAGATATATTTGGATGTTTTTCAGTCTGGATCTGGAGGCTGGAACATAGCCATCACAGTTCTGGTGAGCAATATGCTGCTTCTACACTCCAGGACTTGCTTAGGGTTGGGAACTCCCATGATCACCACTGCCACCAACAGGTCAGTTTGGTGTACTGCAATCAGAGTGACCTTGTACGCAACGTATTGTTCAGTATAAAACCTTTAAAAAAACAAATATCCATTTAATAAAATTAAGTAGTTTAAAAATACTGCAAGAGTAGGACTCAGAAGGTTCACTTTCAGGTTAAACAGACTTTTAAAAAGTAAAGCTGTTCCTGTAATACTACCCAGAGTGTTTCTTCTGAGCAACTGAGAGGGCAACTCCACTTTTCATCACATTATCAGAGCAATGAGTCAGCGCTCAGGTCGGGCTAACAGGGCAACAATGAGTCAGTACTTGAGTCAGGCTAACAGGGCAACGATGAGTCGGCGCTTGAGTCAGGCTAACAGGGCAACGACGAGTCAGAGCTTGAGTCAGGCTAACAGGGCAACGATGAGTCAGCGCTTGGGCCAGGCTAAAGGCAAAAGGACGGATTTCTCCGGTTACCGGTTACCATCCATTGGCTCAGGTTATCCAGATAACCCATAAATATTGCTTTGGTGAATTTTTCACCCATTTGCTGTTGTTCATTCTGGCCACCAGGTGGCAACGACACCTCACAAATCCACTCAGCATTTTTTTCAGTTCACTGACTAGAATAATGGTGTTGTGTCCATGTGACAGCTGAATGCTTCAGCACACTTCCAGTTAGTTTCATTTCTATTAATTGTATGACTAAACTATAATGTGCTGTTTGTATACAGTGACACAGCAAAAACAGATGCTTTCCTGAGTATTTTAGAGACAGTTATGAAACCATGTGGAAATGTGTATTCCCTGTGAGAGTTTCAGGTAAGTCATACATTTTTACTACCACTTGCTTGTAAATATAATGCACTGGTATCTTTATAGAGCGTGTATCATGAATGGCCCTGAGGGTGCATTTACCACAATACTGCACATGTTCTGAGGCTCCACTAACCTCAACAGCGCCACCTGCAGGGGAATGCAGAGACACTTTAAAGAGCAGCATGACTTCACTTACACAAAACACACGGCTGCTCACAGATAATCGACCAATACTGCAATAGGCAGGGAGTGCTAGCAGATAAAATAACAGATACATGGATAAAATAAATCTAAAAAGCAATACACTATATGTGTGTTTCTGTATAGAGAAGTGCAGTGTACCGAAAAGATGAAGAGATGAAACATTTCTGTACTGTTGTTTTTTACCATAGACTTGCATGTCATGTCATAGAACAGTTATATATTCCAAAGTTTGTTTCTCTATCAGACTTAATTCTCAACCTCTCATTAATAATGTATACATTGCAAACGTTACAAGGATTAAAGGAGAATTTCCCCACTTTAGAACAGCATGTCCCTGACATATATGAAGCCAGCGCACAGAAACATAAACATTGACATCTAATTGTATAAGGACATCTGCGGAAATCTCAGTAAATATGAGTACATTTGCACAAAAAATCTGTAATTTGCCAGTAAGTACATGAGTGAGTTCACTGATATATGTACAGTAATTACAGTACTGTTCAATACTGGAATCTGGTGGGATTAACTTTCCTAGTCTATGCTATTACTACTACTACTACTACTACTACTGAAGAATCTGCTCTATGCCACTACTACTACTGAAGAATCTGCTCTATGCCACTATTATTACTACTGAAGAAACTGCTCTATGATACTACTACTACTGCTGAAGAATCTGCTCTATGCCACTACTACTGCTGAAGAATCTGCTCTATGCTACTACTGCTACTGCTGGAGAATCTGCTCTATGCTACTACATGTGTTGTATGTAGTACCTTCTCGATGCATCACACCTCACCGTGAGGAGCTGGTAGACAGTGTGACCTGTCAGTGGGCGTGTCTGACCTGCAAGTGGGCGTGTCTGACCAGACCCAGCCTCATCTTGGTGGAGCACACACGTAACACCCCCCCCACCCCTCACACACAAAACAAAATCGTCAAAAACGCACAGCCAAATGACCCTACCCACAGATAAACATGCATTAACAAACACAACACATGCACACACACAGGCTGTGATTCGTTTACTCATTTTTTGCACAGTCGGCACTTATTTAGCCGTCGTGAGGCTAAATGAGTGGAAAAACTGTCAACGAAGAGCCAAAGAACAAACATTTACCACCCTGTTCCTCTAACCCTGTGTTTGAGAGTGTCCTGCTCACTGTTGTCTCTGTCCTATGCTACACTGCACCTCTGCTCTTCCCACTGGCCAGCTGTCACAGAGCCTTCTGTCACTCATCTCCTGTCTCTGTTATTTTTTTCATCTGTCTCTCTCCTTTTGCAGTTGTCCTTCTCTATTCTTTTCTGTTTCTGTATCTCCTCTTTCATCTCTGTCTCTCTCTTTCTCTGAGTGTATTATAGATGTGAGTGCCAGTTTGCAGGTTACATTTATGTAAAGTGCTTCAGACAATCATCAAGTGGCAGACAAAGTGCTCCCCATTGCGTGTGTGTGTGTGTGTGTGTCGGGGGGGAGGTGAGGCAGAGGCACGCAGGCCCAAGACAGAGACGGTAAAATACATCACACTACAATGACACAGTTCTAAATAAAACCAACACGCAGATCAATCTAGTCACTCCCCTCTGAGAATCACTACACACATACTTGTGTCTGGGGGTTATAGAGTAATACTAAATATGTTTTGTGTGCGTGTGCATGTAGGTTTTTATTTATGAATAAGTATAGAATGCTTATGTTGGTTTGTGTGACTCTGTGGTTTTTGTGAATGTATCTGTGTGTGCATGTGTGTACGGCCTCCAGCTTTGAGGATGCAGCTGTTGATGGTGGGCACAAGTCGTTTTAACAGGCTTGTATTGGGTGACCAATAAACCTGGAACTCTGCAGAACTGAAGCCTGATGAGGTGTGTTTTTGTGCAAGCGTGTGTTTGTGCAGACGGGAAGGAGCGGAAAGATGAATGCATGGATAGATCCTTTAAAGGAGTGTAGTGATTGGTTATTACCTGCATGGATTGCGGTGATTGGTTATTACCTGATAATCATTAATTCAAGTGATAATTAGATCATCTTAGTAAAAAGATAACTGACCCAACTCCAAGGATTACTGAGGTGTCATGTGTGTGTATGCATACGTATGTAGGCATGTGTGATATTCACCATAAATAGCCTTCTTCAGTCAGGAGGTTAATTACATAATGAAAAGACCACTCAACCTTCCTGTAGATGATCAGATTTTATTTATTTATTTCTTTTTACCAAGTCTATATGATCATTTCCATGTTTACCTATTTGACCCTTTATCTAAAGGCAAGGCAATTAAGAGTCGCATCTAGCTCTGCTGAATTATTCTTTAGATGCATTTCAGTGGGTATTTCAGCACATGACTTCCTTCCTTCTTCTAATCTCCTCACCTCCAAATTAGTTCCTCGTCTCTGCAACTCTCTCCACATGTCCTAATTCTAAACCTAATTCTCTAGCCAAATTCAGAATAAATTTCTTCCCTAAACATACCTAATCTAAACATACCTAATCTAAACCAACTTGATATTAGCTCCTCACTATAACCTTGTTTTCTGTTTATAATTATAATAATTAGCATTAAATAATATACTGTGAGGCACCATTTGAGAAAACAGATATATCTATGTAACAGCAAGTGAGTCTGAAATACGTTACAATAGTACGGAAAAGCATTACCTGACAGAAGCAGAGGAGACAATACTGCCTCACAGTGGCTAAATCAGACATTATTATGACAGGTGGAGCTGAAGCATACAGGCCTGTTCTGCTACTGCTTTTCTGGAATAGAACAGAAAAAAAGTGTTTGGTGTTGTCATTCGAAACACAAATCTCTGAATCAGGGGTCTAGTACAGTAATTTATACTCCTGAAGAGGCTCCTGTCCAGACATCCACGCAAGCAATACACACACAGCTGCATGCGTGTGTGAACCATGCAGCATTTGCTTGGGCTGTTTGAGCTGAAGGGTTTGTAAAGAGCTGTTTTAGTGGACATTGATTCTAATGTCCATCGCTAAATCAGCCAGACATTACACAGAACAGCAGGGATATCTGGACAAGCTATAGAAAGAGACGTACCAGCACTGGAGTGCAAAACAGCCCTCATCCCCCACTCCTCTCTCGCACTTACTCTCGTTCAAATAAAAGGATCACACTGGTAATCTCAGCTGAATACACACATCCTTGGATGAAATTCCATCAAAACTAATGCCACCCTCACTCATTCTCTCTCTCTGTTGTCAGACAATGTTGTTTAATACTGATCTCTGATGATCCAGATTACAAAATTTGAGACCAGTGAATCCTCACTTTAGTGCACTTGCCACACACACACACACACACACACACACACACACACACACAATCACATAGTATCCTCTTGGGGGTGCTCTTCGTCCACTATAAAGAGGTTTAAGAGGTTTTTTTTAACACACGCAGAGCTATCGGTCTGCTCGCAGGTTCCACAGTGCTTCGTTTTCTTGCTTTAACACGTTAATTTACTCACCAGCTAATCGCCAAACCTTTCATCAAGTCATCCGTTGCTGTCATAGGCCATCAGCACTTCCATAATCGGATGTTCGAAATAGCCATCTGTTTAAACACACAGCTCACTGGAGTTGGCTTGAGATGTTACCCTCTGTTTCCGACCGATTAATTTGAATGCAGATTTGAATGGAGTCGAACGCAAAATGGGAAATGGTCCTAGATATTTGGTTGATTGTTGTGTGACTGGCGCTATCACGTAAAATATTCAGCTTTCAGTTCGCGTGTCTGATATTTACACTGGACATAAGAATGTCTCCGTCTACAGTTCATTTGAGGTAAATCAGCCAAACACATTCAACAACCATACAAATAAAACGTTTATACTGCGTTCCAGTGTCTTTCAGCGCACACAAACGCACAGTGTTTCCAATGTTTTTGACGTACAATGTTTCCAGACAAATAGACAACAAATGAAATTTCTTACGCTGCGCGACGAGCTGGCGGCCGGTCAACAGTGCATCGAGCGCGCCACGCGCCCGATTCGGTTTGTTTTTATGTGATGAGACGCAAATGAGGCCGAAAATGAAATATTAACCTCCCGTGACGCGGCAAGATTTTTTAACGTGCTTTGGTCCAATTATGTGCGTGTCTCTTCACACGACTGCAGTTAGAACAGGCTTTAATTGCACCATGTATGGTAAATTAACCACCAAGAGCTTAAAAATAGGCTGACAAGTAGCCAATTACCCAATGCCATAATGCTTTCAAAACCCTACAAAAACTTTAATCTTACAAAAAGACTTCCACAGTTGGTCCAAATGTTAGTGCTCTGTATACGCTACTGGACAAGATTTATGATAAACATTTCTGACTATGTAAAAAGAAACGTAGCCCTGAAACTCTGTATGAAGTAAAAAAGTGTGTATGCAAATTGCAGACCTAACCCTAACACTAACCCTACAATATAAAGCAGCATTGTTCACTCACATAACGGTCTAAAAGTCAAGACAGTCCAATGGGAGAAGAGGGACATTGGACTATCCTCACTTAGGCTTAGGTTAACAATGTGATCTTACTGAGAAATTTTGTTTTATGACCCTTTTTTTCAGGCACCTGTGTGTGAGCTCGAGAGGATGGGGGGGGGGGGGGTGGTTGTCATTGGCGTATCCTGTGCTAACATGACTAGCAGTTTTAGGAAGCACACACTCATTGTGAGGTACCACAGTTCTTTTCTCTTTTCACTCTCACTTGCTCACATGGTTAGAATGCGCACTCTCTATCGCTGTCCTTCTCTCTCTGAATATCCTCTTCCTCTGTATCCTCTCTTTTTAGAATGTGTTCTCTCTCTAGTACCTCTCTCTCTCTCTCTCTCTCTCTCTCTCTCTCTGCCCCCTCCCCCAACCCTTCTCTGAACTCATGCTGATACAGCATCCTAAATGACACAGGAACATGACAATTAATCGCCATAGTGAGAAATGGCAGAGTTACTAAGAGAGCGGCTACGCTGTGGCGCCGGGGCGATTAGGTGTCCACGCATGTGCCTGAGCAGAAAGCAGCTCTGACTGGGAGATGGACATCAGCAGGAGCTCCGGCGAACAGGAGCGCCAGGCAGATATGTCTTAATTAGGAGGGGCGGCCAACGGAGACGACACCCTGAGGAGAGCTTAGAGCTGCTCGAGCTAGATCCAGAATACAGATAGAAAGCTCCGTAGGAGAACAGCGGGGAGGAGACAGAAAGGAGAGGAGGAGAGAAGGGAAAGGAGATGTGGAAAGGAGAGGAGGAAAAAGTAGAGAAGAGGCGAGGACAAGAAGGAAACAGAAGAGAGGAGGGGATGAAAAAAGACATGATGAGAGGAGAAAAACAGGAGAGGAAGTTGCAGGAAATAATGGAAAGATTCAGTTTCCTCAAAGGTCTCACTGACTACCTAACTATGGTAGGTTTGTTTGTATGCACACTTTCCTGGTAGCACGCGCGAGTGTGAGTGTGTTCAGGCTTTCAAGTATGTTTGTACGAGAATCTGTGTGTGTGTGGGTAGAATTTGGTGAATGTCTGTCTGGGAGAGAGTGTATGTGTGTCCAATGCCTCTCTCTTTGAATCAGAGGTATTTAATGGGCCTCTAAATGAGAGATCATTATGGATGCTTCACAGTTGATATGTGTGTGTGTTCACAAGACATGAGTAAGAATCCTTGAGCACACACAAACAAAGCCTTCAAATTTCACCGCATTTCTGCTTCAAAGCTACAATATTGCATTAATACAACGATGCATTAATATATAAAAAACAAAAAAAAAGTGCTATTGTCCTTTCAGAAATTAAGTACATTTCTGCAGACACCCACAGGAGAAGAGTAGGCAGGTGATGTCACTCCACACACTAGTAGGAAGCAGTTTAAAGTTTTAACACAAACACCTTCGAGAAGTTTTAAAGCCTCAGTATGCCTTCATGAAACAGAATGTTGTGATTAGTGATGCTGATGATGTAGTGGAAAATATAGACAAGCTGATTAGTGAATTCCAGTATACTGATGGATTTTAGTGGTCATGGGAGATGTAATTACATTAATATAAATGTGCACATGGAGTAAATCTCCAGATATTTTTATTAGTTTTTTTGAGTGCGTGCCTTGAATTGGTATTTCAGTAGCATTTACAGCAGAACAAGAAGCGAGATCCTTTCTTTCTGTTGTGTAACTGGAAGGATCATGGGTAGGACAGGGTAGCTGGTGACTCTGACAGTGGCAGAGAGGGAGCAAGTCTGGAGCGATGAAAAGGTGTTTCTTTGTTCTCCAAAATAAAAACTCAAACAGCAGAAAGCACAGCGGTGAGCTGGCTACACGGAAAAAGATGAAGTTAACCGCTGGCGGTAAAAACACGGCAGACGGGCCGTAATCTTCGAAGGCGTCTTAAAGAGCACGACTAGCGAGCAGTGGCCAGTACTGGACACGGGAACGTGCAGACTTTAAATAGGGCAGAAGATATGGAGAAAAGAACCGAGGAACAGGTGTGCACAGTCAATAATCTGGTGATTTGGACTGGAGTAAGTGATGTGTGTGTGTGTGTGCCCCTTGGGAGGGGGCCTGGTGCTCCATGACAACAATGTTCACAATGTTTGTTGCATGAATACAACAATGAAAAGGATGGAAAGTGCACATTTGTCTGCCTTTATATATTTTACATAAAATCCTTTAACCCATAAACACCAACAATTTTAAATTTTAAAAGTTGAAAACTTGTTGGTGTCTTTTAAAAAATAGGAAAAAACCTCAATTTTTAAAATCTGAGTTTAGTACGAGTCTCATGGAATGTCAGTAAATACTTTTCAAACATTAAATATCAGAGCAGTCAACGTGTATCACAGTATATCATCTTACTGGTTCTGAATGGAGACCCTGACTTGTCTATATCTCTAGTAAATGAAAGAAAGCTGAATTTCTTTCGAGAGTCTCTCTCAGACTGCTTCATGGTTCTCACATGGACAGTTAGTCTGGTATATAGTCTGAAAAATTGTAGCTGGTTGCTGGCAAATGAAATTCAGTTTAACTTCATTTCAATCTCACAAGTAAATATCATTCAAAAATCCAGTTTTATTAAAGATCATCATTAATATATTCTACAGTGTTTTAGGAACACCCAGGGCCAGAATAACTAACAGTTTTCACAACATTTGACAGCACACAGGTGTCAGGGTGTACACAGCACACGAGCGTCAGCTACCCCTTCGTCATCAGCGGAGGGCGTGGCACAGCGCACACGGGTTTAAACAGTAACAAGATGGCGGAGCACATAGGTTACTTGAGAGTGTTTGTGCTGTTACTGCAGCTGTTTGTTTCTAGCTCTGCTGCACAATCGTTTTTCTTTGGGGTTCTGTACTCTTTCTTCGTTTTCATTCAGCTTGTTTATGAACTGTTCCTTTGTACACAAAAACTCTACCCTAAGCCAAATCTTCTACCAGTTCACCATATAGCCTTTCTATTCTTGATACACACAAGCATGTCGTCACAGTTTGCGCTGAAGAAATGACTATTCCTTAGTTCCAGCTGGGAACTAACTTTTACGGTTCAGGAACCTGTTTGTTTTGGTGGAAACACACCAAACGGTTCCAAATTAGGTTTGCGAACAGGAATGTTTCTGGTTCCTTGTTGGTGGAAAACAGCTAAGGGTGTACAGCACACCGGTATCAGGGTGTATGGCACACCAGTACCATGGTGCATAGCACACGGTGTTAGAATGTACACAAAACCACTATCAGAATGTCAGGTGTCAGGGTGTACAGCACACTAGTGTCAGGGTGTCACACAACGACAACGACTGGTTAGATTCTCCTCCCCTGATTACTGAGCACCTGTTCCCTATTACACACACCCTTTATATGCACACCTGTTTTGCCTAGACATTGTGAAGTATCTTCAGTTCCTTAGTGTCTTGTGTACTGAGCAGTTTCATTGTTTATCTCTGCCTGTTTTCAACCTCCTTTTGATCTCTGGTTTTGTCTTTCCCTGATCTCTTCGGTTTGTCTATAATGTTTTCTGGCTCTGTGACCCTGGACTGGCTTTTTCGACTGCAATACTGATGTTGTTTCGATTACTTTGTTTGGATTACTTGATGTTGTTTGTGCCCCTTCAGGTTTTGACCCTCGCTTCCTCTTCATGTGTTTTTTTGGATTGTCCGTCAACTAATAAAACTCCGTTGATCTGGATCTTCACGCATCTGTTTTGCCTCGACATGTCACACTGGGTGTACAGTACACGGGTGTCAGGGTCTACAGCTCATGGGTTCCTGGGGGTACAGCAAATGGGTTCCTGGGGGTACAGCACACAGCTCTAAACAATTTGTTCACGCTCATGAACTAACAATTCAGTGATACACAGCTGGTCAAGAAATACCTGAATGGCCATCTGTCTGATTACTTTTTCTACTCTAAAATAAGAGTTCAGTGTATAACTAGATCTTCAACTCAATGATCACCATATATTGATGTGCATTTTAGGATCTTTTAACATCACAGTCATATAATTTCAGATCTATGATAAAACTGGCAAAACAGTGCAACCAGTCACCTTCCAAATACTTACAAACTACACTTACAAACTATACTGCAGGCTACACAAATGGTGTCTTCTTATCACAAATGGAGATTTGGTCATTTCTGTCAGCTACAAGCTAACTTGGTCTCACATGTGGTGCAGTTCGAGTGTGTCATGCACACCTGCAGGACAAGTGGGAGCTACAGTACATGTTGCGTTATGTTAGGAATTGAGTAGTAGAAAAGCTTCGTTCCACAGCTTTCACACACACACACACACACACACACAAACACACTCTTATAGAGGGCAAAATGAGACCAAGAGATGATGCTGCTATTTGTATCACTTAAACCTTGGGACATGCTATTAGAAGGTCTCTCTCTATTTTCTGTTTCTATTACACACTCAGGCATTCACACACAAAACAAGGTAAATAATAGCAGAAGTATAACAGAATCATTTTTCTTTCCATTGAGCTGAGGGAGTAATTAGAGGGGAATGCTCTCCTATATTTTCACATTGTACATATACACAGGTCATTCTTTGTCATCGTTAGGTCATCATTACTGTCATGTTGTCAGGCTTTGATGCAACGTTGGTATATCTCTGTGTTTTGTGTGTGTGTGTGAGTGTGAGTGGCTGGTATATTTATTCATAGTCATTCCCCAAAGAGCTAAATGACTCTGTGAGTGTCATGTTTTGTGTGGTGATCCCTGATTGGTTGGTTTTCAGTGTTCCCTGATGTCATCACCAGCATTAGGGCTTATCTTTCTTTAATGTTCATTTTCCTACTCAATCATAAAAGGTCATAAATAATTGACAATCTTTCCATACTTGATTTAGTGTTTAAATGACTGAAACCCGGTCTTATCTCCATTAGTGAAGCTGGTGGCGTGATATTAAAACTCAATTGCAGAGAAGAGAAACCAGCAATGTTGTATCCTTCAGCTTTGCTCCACTCTGCTTTTATCAGTGCTCTATATGTCTCTTATCACTGCTCTATGTATGTCTTGTATCACTGCTCTACATGTCTCTTATCACTGGTCTGTGTCTCTTATCACTGCTCTGTATGTCTCTTATCGCTGCTCTACATGTCTCATCACTGCTCTATGTATGTGTCTTATCACTGCTCTATATGTCTCATCACTGCTCTACATGTTTCTTATCACTGTTCTATAGGTCTCTGTCTCTGTGTCTCTACCTGCCAGTCAGCTCCATGTAAGCCTCTCTCTCTTCACCACTCTGCAAGTCTCAGTAAAACAGTATGAGATGTGTGACGGAGCAATTACACACACACACACACACACACACTTGAATTCAGGTACTGTGCTCATTGGCCAGTAGGCTGTAGATGACATGTACAGTAACTGGTTTGTGTCTCTGTGTTTGTGGTACAGCAGATGATGGATGGACACTGACAGCTCTGCCATGCTTCCTTTTAAATGTTTCTCTTGTTGCTTTTACACACACAAACACACACACACACATATGTTCCAGTTGTCATTCTTTGTCACTCTGTGTGATGTGCAGTTCCAGCATTAAAAGATCAAAAGGCTGTTTCCATGTCGCTATGACATCAGTGTGCTAAATACATTCAACCCCTTTGAAGGAAACGACTGCTTTCACCTGTGTTCTCTATCCACTTTACTGGGTACACCCACCTCACAGACGCACTGTAGATTTACTGGGTACACCCACCTCACAGACGCACTGTAGATTTACTGGGTACACCCACCTCACAGATGCACTGTAGATTTACTGGGTACACCCACCTTACAGATGCACTGTAGATTTACTGGGTACACCCACCTTATA
>JAOXYF010000011.1:744983-771227 GCA_028565775.1 Sternarchorhynchus goeldii
TACTGGGTACACCCACCTTACAGATGCACTGTAGATTTACTGGGTACACCCACCTTATAGATGCACTGTAGATTTACAGGGATATTTTTTTTTACACACAGCAGTGTTTGTTGACATTTCACACAGCGGTGTTAATGGAAATTTTACACACCGCAGAGTTACCGAAGACTTTATACACAGCAGATTTTACACATTACATTACTGGAGTTTTTATACACAGTAGGGTTACAGGCCATTTTACACACAGCATGGTTACTGGAGATTTTACACACAGCAGTGTTAATGGACTTTTTACTGAAGATTTTACACACTGCAGTGCTACTGGAGATTTTACACTCAGACTCAATGGCAGAGCCAAGAGTGGTCTGCTCAGAAATATCAACCAATAGTGGCTCTTCGATTGATTTTTTTTTCCAAGTTTCCTTTTCATAACTTTTTTTGGAGCCCAGAGGACTCCATTACTGACACTGCGACCCTGACCTGCCTGTCCATTATGTTTCCCACCAATGCGCTCTCTCCGCCGCAGCACAGTGGAATGAAGACAGTGCCTCTCTACTAGCATGGGAAACCACACGATATAACTATATTCGCTCTGTATACCGACGAAGACTGACGCAGCCTTCCTGCACTAGCTATAAACAGCATCTTTAGTGCAAGCCGTGAAACTGCATCGCTTCACAGCCTCATAATTCATATGGTAATGTGAGCGGAATCTGCATGTCGTCCGTAGACCACGCCCCCTCATCACAGGGATCTATGTTACTGGAAGCTACCACTGAGATTTTCTTTTTTTCTAAAAGGTTTTCCAGTCTGATTTCTTTTCTGAACCTTGATCTGTTCCCAGCTATAGTCCCCAGTCTCCTGTTGTCTTCTCGCCTCTCGCCCAATCAGCTATGATAGAATGTTAGTCTAGTCGTTGTCTTCGCTCGTTTCAATTAAGAAGGAAAACGTTTTCTCTCCCTTTAATTAGTTTCGGGGGGACAACTCCGCTCTCCTGATTTATGAAGCGTTTATGCAGGCTAGAGGAGAGAGGAACGAGAGAGCGAGGGATGGTGTTGGAAACGCGAGTGAATGAAAAGGTTCACCTCAGTCACAGAGGCAATGTCGCAGGCGTGTGATTAACTCTCATATCTGAGGGTTTATTATTCGAGTCCAAATGAAAACGCCGACATGTGTATAAATCTCAACCCCTCCCTCAACCCCCAAACGGCCCGAAATAACTCACCACCCTTATCGCTTTGAATTTAGCCTCAGAGCAGAACCACCTGAGTTGCCGCGGTAATAAGCAGGGTGTTGTGTGTTGGGGGGGAGATCCAGGAAATAAGCTTGTCAAGCTGCCAGTATAGGTATTGCGCAGTATATGCATTGTGTGTGTGTGTGTGTGCGCGTGTGTGTGTGTGATAGGGGAGCATAATAATAGGAGAAATAATAGGAGATATAAAGGAATCAATGGGATTGGAGCTGTGAAGAAATTATGCTTAAATCAAACTTTCTACGTTTAATGTGTATATATATATATATATATATATATAAACACACAGAGTAGAATTACAGACCTCATAAAACCATATCAGGTATCAATATTCACACACTCCTCTAAATGTGTGTGCGCGTGTACGTGCGTGTGATCTTTTAACCTGTATTACGAGTGCAGTACTGTCAGTATTATTCGACAAGCCCATAAGTAATGGTTAATGCTGCAGTCGGTTTAATTAAAGCACTTCCATTAGTGCTTCTTTGTAGGGTGGGAGAGGGAGATGTTAATATAAGAGAATATTCCATGTCAGGATTTATGGCACTCTAACATCTCCATAGGGAATAACCCACCACTTTAGTAATTATGCTAAATGCATGTCTTGAGTTTTACAGGGAAGAGGTAATGGGTCTCCCTGCAGTGCTGTTGAATTGATATTGACAGGTAATAATCCATAGATTGCTCATCCAACAGAGCATGTTCTGTGGAATCTTTATTCTTCAGGTCTTCCTTTAAGTTAATGGAATTTAAGTTTGTAGAATTTGTGTACAGAAGCACAGACAAAAAGGGCACTCTGTTGTCAAATTCTGTGTGTGTGTGTGTGTGTATGTGCTGAAGACCTTCGTATCTGTTTTGCTTTCTCATCTTTCCTGTCTGACTTATTTTTTCTCTCCTTCATGGCCATCCTTGTGGTAATCCTTGGCTGAAGTTCCTGGTGACCCTCTCTGTCCTCGTCATTTATTTCTACTCTTAAAGAGAAGGAATGGTGGCGGTGGAGTTTTTACTGTGCGTGCAGAAGGTCACACTCAGACGCGCTGCGATGTTTTTACTGCGCCGTTTCTTTATATAGCACCGAAATACGTGGCAGAGCAAAAGTCGCTGAGTTCCAGAGACGGACAGGTGATGTCATAGATGATGCCATAGATGATGCCAATTCATGGAGCTTTGATCTCATCTAGAGCACCAGTCAAGCAAATGAGGTAAAAAAAAAAGATTTTTTTTACTGAGAGTTGGCACTGACAGTTGTAGGTATAAAGTGCTGAAGATAAGAATGTGGACCAGGTTTTGAATTCAGTTCAGAATTCAGTTCAAATTCCCTCGGACAGAAAGAGAGAAACTTTAAACCTGTCAGCATAGACCAACTCTCTATTGCTTAAATATTTGTAGTACATTTATTTTCTATGTATTTGAAATAAAAACTGATCTTTTTCTCAGCATTGTGTGCCATAAAATATAAGCATGAACTTTTTTTGATTCTGTCATTAGGAACATAACCGGTCACAGTGACCGCCCTCACCCCTTCACCCGTCTTGTGTACGCGTGTCGTCTTGGTTTGTGTCTCGTTTCATGTCTTGTAATCATTCATTTAACCTGTGTCTTGTTTATCGTGTATGTATTTAAACGTGTGTGTGCTGCACTATGTCTTTGTCGAGACCGCCGCTGTTCGTTTGCCACAAATAAATGTTTCATTTTTTGTATTACGCTTCGGCATCCTGCCTTGATTTTTTGTGCCTCAAGCGCACAATGTCACAATAATATTTTTCCTTTTATTGACTAACACAAGCATATTATTGCTTTAATTATTTTTGAATAAACGAAGCAAATACATGTTGTAGATGAACATTTACAGGGTGCACTTTAAAAAAGTGGTGCAGCCAAACTCCAGCATGGGGGTGGTGGGGACCGCAGCATGCACATCACGCCTATGCTGAGAGTGAGGTCATAGTGCACAGAAAGGTCATAATGCACTGAGAGTGAGGTCATAGTGCACAGAAAGGTCATAGTGCACAGAAAGGTCACAGTGCACTGAGAGTGAGGTCAAAGTGCACAGAAAGGTCATAATGCACTGAGAGTGAGGTCATAGTGCACAGAAAGGTCATAATGCACTGAGAGTGAGGTCATAGTGCACAGAAAGGTCATAGTGCACTGAGAGTGAGGTATCCCAGTGTATCCCTACTGTATCCCAGTGAAACACAAAACTTCCCTTCCTCTCCCAGTGTTACGGTGCTCCTGCGTCTGCCCTGTGTGTGTGTGTGTGTGTGTGTGAATGTTAGTGTGTACAGGTCTCACACAGGTCTCATCACTCTCTGTAGTGATGCTAGTATCCTCATGGCCAGCTTTGCTAAGACACAGCAAACTGCTCTCCGCTAATGAGTTGCGTGTTTCCCTTAACGAGGCTTTTTAAATTGCTATGAGCGCTAATTAACATCCACTATTTCCCCCAAAGCCTTTTAGTCTCTCCATTTCTCACTGCCCACTTTGGCTGCTGGCTTTGTCTCTCCAGCCACCTCTCCCAGTCTCTCTTGGTCTCTCTCTCTCTCTCTCTCTCTCTCTCTCTCTTTTGGCTGAGGTGAGGGAGTAGGCAGAGAGCCAACGCACAGTCAGGATGAAGCTTGTTCTGACTCCCCCTCCTGGGGACGTCCCAACACCATGATCACCTGCTCTGCTGAGAGAGAGAGAGAGAGAGAGAGAGAGAGAGAGAAAGGCAAAGGAGAGGCAGAAATGGAGGAAAGAGAAGAAAGCAAAGGTGAAAAAAGCTGTCAGGCCTTGTCACAAGATAGGGTTAGATAGCAGGAGCACTGAGGGCTCCCCCCCACCCCCCCCACCCCCCATTGTTCTCTTTAATGAGCTTTTTCACACTGTTGAGTATCTTTTTCCCTCGTTGGTGAAACACACGCTGCTGTATCTGTTATTTTTATTTGGTTATGCACCACTCCGTATAAATTTAATTATAAACAGCTGGCTAGTGAATAGCTCTAATTAAGGACGGTGTGTGTTGGGGGTGGGGATTGGCGGTCTACAGTAAACTACACACAATCAGTTCTTCCTAAAGGAAGTCCTGGGAAAGGACCGGGGGGACCCATTTGATTGACGCACATCTTGATGTACAGCAGAAAAGGGAGAGAGAAAGTGTGTGCGTGTCTTTGTGTACACGTGCGTGTGTCCATATGGAAGCACGAAGGGCTATTCACTAATGTACTGTGACCATCCCCTTCATATAGTCTAATTAGGAATGCATAGGAAAATCAGGAATAGAATGCATTCTCTGTTAGAAAACAGGTTTGTTTTTCCAAGTGCTTCTTCCCCATCTCTTTCTCTCTCTCCTTCTCTCTCTCAGCTGGGGTGCTGAGGCTGAGGAGGCTCTGGGGTTGGGGGTCTTTTCGATTGGTTAAGGCAGCTTTTCTAGAGCTCAGATCAATCAGGTACAAAACGGCTGCCAAATAAGAACAACCCAGTGCAGATAGAAAAAGCTCAGAGTGTCAGAGCCAGTGCTCAGCGCTGATGCTCAGCCTGCTTCCGCCTGCCTACAGGCGTGGCAGGGTGGAGGAGGACAGGGTGGTGGAGGGGAGGATGGAGGTGGGGAATGCAGGGTCGAGGAATGGAGTGGAGGGCACGTGGAGGGCACTGCAGGGTGGAGGAGGGGAGAACAGGGTGGAGGAAGGGAGGGTGAGGTGGTGGAGGGGAGAGTGGGTAACTCGCCAATGGGCTGTGTGGTCTCACTACTGAAGCTTTTGCTTTGCTGTAGCATTTCCAGGGCATTGATTTTAAAGCTAGAACAGGCAACATTTTCACGACAAGCTACAATCAGTAGCCCGTGACAGTCGCCCCAGTCTCATCTAATGGAGTAAAACAGGCGTGAGAAGCTGTAACGAGGCATGAAGTTACAAGCCAACAATGTTTCACAGGAAACTGCCGAGTCACCACAGAGGGTTTTCTTTCCGAACACAGTCCACACTAGAGCTCCTTGTGTAAGACATAAGGAAACCAGCAACAAGACAAAGAGGAGGATGAACAGGACAAAGCCAACAAATGGATAAATAATAAATTAGCTTCAATATCACATTGATCTTCTGTGATTTAATTTTGAAGGCATGAGGAAACTTTGGGCTGTGCGTGGCTAAATCGTAACTAAAAGGAAGCATGAAATCGATGTGGTAACAGAAGGATGGAGAAATAGACACACTAATGCAAGAGCAATAAAGAAGAAACTGGTGTGGATGAGTGAGCAAACTAATTAACTTGAATAACTATAAAAATGTAAATGTGCAGTTGCCACCATGGGAAACTAATTAAATGCAGTGAAATGGTAAAGAACAAATTGAATTTGCCAAAAGGGGACAAAGAGAAAGAGAGAGAGAGAGAGAGAGAGAGAGAGAGAGACAGAGAGAGACAGAGAGAGAGAGAGAGAGAGAGAGAAAAAACATATGATTCTCCATCAGTTGCCCATTGGGCATGTTTACTCACACACAGGAGAGGACGAAGGACCCCACCGCATCATCACACAGACCTGCCCAAAGGCATGCCTGTTTAAAAAGTAAAAGGAATAAGAGACAGTATGCACACACACACACACACACACACACACACACACACACACACACACACACACTCAGTAGTGGCAAGACTAGCGGTACACAGAAAGCATATAGACAGTGGAGACTAAGACATGAGGGGACAGATGTAGTTACAGTCAAATGAGGACAATGACACATGAGAGAAACAGAAGGGCGAAAGCTCAAGGAGAACGAGAGAGAGATGAGGAGAATGACAAGAGAGAAAAAGAGAGAATGACACAGAAAAAGAGAGATGGAGCCAGACCGAGACAGAGACAGCAGTCCATTAATCAGGCAGCGAGCTGTGAGATCCTGAAATCGCACGCACACAAGTCCCCCTCCCTCCTCTGAGGAACGTATAAAACCAGTATATGATACAGACCAACTGAAAAAAAAAATACCAGCAAAACAATATATAGATTGACTTCCAACGTGGTCTGTGGCGGAGCAGGGAGCACGTGTCTCTGTGCTGTTGTGTTCTTAGGCTTTTGTGGATGTGATGTTGTTATAGGGGCTTTGTACTCCAGTCTACTGCATGATATAATGCTGAATCTACAATGGATACGTTGAGTCTCCAGCCTTTGACTTAATACTTATATGAAGACCTAAAACAATTTTGGAACTTTGATTCTAAATTGGACTAAATCTCCAGGAACTGTGTTGGAGAGAAACTCCACAGAGCAGTTGATGCCAGAGGTTGGTAACTAGTGATTAAGGAGTCTAATGGAAGCAGAGCCCAGAAAAATGTAAGGAGATGACTGTGTATGTGTGGGCGTGTTTTAATTGTACATATGCATGTAATTGCTCAGGGCCCTGGACTACGTTCAGTACTGTTTATTCTGTTTTATTTTACAAGGGTACAGAATTGAATATTTAAACTTCCATTATTATAAACAGGAACACAATAGTTCCGGATGGGGAAACTTCCGCTGAGCTAATAACATATACAGTCAACTCAAAAACAACCCAAACACTCACTGCAGATTAATGCTAAACACACAAAACTTAGGAGCACACCAATGTGTGAGAGAGCGTGTGTGTATGTGTGTGTGCAGAGACGTGCTTTGGCATAAATTTTCATCTGTTAATGCAAGATTTGTTTTCTTCTCCTCATTTGTCTTGCCTCTGATAAAGCGTACACTGTAGTGGCTTGCATGGCTTTTTGCATTTAAACACATTTAAACACATTTAAACACATTTAAATGCTGTGCCGTGTTCAGCTGTAGTGTTCAATTCTAGGAAGAAGACATCCTGCTTAGTACTTCCAAGGGAGAAGGAACATTCCTAGGATGAATCTAAAAGTGGCCATTAATCCTGCTCTTCCAGACCTTCTCTCTCTCTCACTCTCCATCTCTTTCCCTCTTTCTCTATCTCTCTCCACCTCTCTCTCCATCTCTCTGTCTCTCCTTCTTTCTTTCTTTCCTCATCTCTTTCCACCTCTATTTATCTCCCTCTCTGCCTCTCTTTCGTGTGCCGATGCAGTTTGTTATCTTTGCTGAGCTGCAGCAGGGGTTGTGGTGAGTTATGAAGCTCTTTGTAGTACAGCACAGGAGAAACAGCCAAACAGACTGAGAGAGAGACAGAAGATAGAAGAATTTTCTACTCAAAATAGTGACATATGATTAAACCCATTTTTTAATCAATAATCAATCATCCACCAATACAATACCTGAACAAAAGCATGTAACTGAAACATTGAATATATTAGACCTGTTAAAAGACTTCAAGAATCCCCTGAACTCATTACTGAGCAGGAAGTTAGAAATAAAATTTCTACTCTAAAATCTAAAAAAGCAAGTGGGTCTCATGGCATTTGAAATGATCATGCAAACAAGTAAAAATTCCATCCTCAAACTATTAAAAAAAAATTCTGATTCTAGGTTACTATCACTGGAATCAAGGTCTTTTGATTCTAGGTTATTATTTTGCCATCTGGAATCAAGGTCTTGTACCACCCATTTTCTAAAGTGTAAATAAATTTGATCCCAATAATTACCAATGCATCCATGTGAACAGTAATCTGGGGAAGGTGCTCTGGAGTATTATTAATTAAAGACTTATAAACTTCGTTATGAAGCACACTGTTTTGAGTAAATGTCAGACTGGATGCATACCAAATCATTGCTCATCAGATCATATGTACACCCTACACCCACTCATTTAACCCGTTAACCAGAACAAAAACAAAATATTTGCATGTTTGATAGAATTAAAAAAAATCTTTCAACATAGTTTGGCACAACGGTTTATATTACAAATTCCTGGAAAGTGGTACAGGGGGTAAGGAATATGACATCATTAAATGTGTGTACACAAACAATAGGTGCAGTATAAAGAGGGCAACAAAAGGAGCATTCTGTCTCGAGGAGGTGGAGTGGGACAAGGCTACTGCTTAAGCCCAACATTATTCAACATCTACATCAACAAACTGGCTTCTGTTTTAGAACATTACTGCCAGAACCCAGGTCTGGTGATACTTATTCTATATGAGTCAGAAACCAGATTTCTTCCTTATGAAGATGACCTGGTTCTGCTGTCCCAAAGAACAGAACACGGGCTACAGCAGAACCTGGACCTACTGGATCAGTACCACCAGACCTGGACCTACCAAGTCAGTACCACCAGACCTGGATCTACAGGATCAGTACCACCAGACCTGGACCTGCTGGATCAGTACTGCCTGACCTGGGCTTCGTCAGTGAATCTAAAACACACCAAAATAATTTTCTAAAAAAAGATCTCAGGGAAACACATCATACACCACATTAGGGACATAGACATTAAAAAACTGTACTGATTACTTAGGATTGAAGATTAGTTCAACTGGAAATTAAAATCTAGCAGTCAATGAACTGAGAGAAAGAACACATGGCAATATATAATATTATTAAATGTCAAATACACATTCAAACACCAAATATAAAATATAAAATTTTGTTCAAATGATTTCAGTTTGTTATGGAACCCACTCTGCTGTCTGACTGAGAGGTGTGGTGGTTTCTCTCAAATCAAAATTTCGAACAATGGAACAAACACAGAGCTCAGACTATGCACATTGAATTTTGTAAAAATATCTTGCAAGTACAAAAGAAAATAGCAAATAGCTCCTGTGGAGCTGAATTAGGGCATTTGCATTAGTACTCAAAAAAGGATTATTAAATACTTGCTACACTTATAATGAACCCAATCAAACCATTACAGCGCTCAGAAATGCCAAGATCTGAGGAGAGAAAAGAGTGCCCTCACACAGCTGGTTCTGACACTGTGTTCATTAACACACACTGCTCCACATCATGGCTAGTCTAAATTACAAACAATCAGACCAAACCAAATTATGAACTACTTAAAAAACAAAACTACATCACCCACTGAAACGCACAAACACAAGCACAAAGCAACATGCAATGCTGTCTATCCCTAAAGCACCAGTGGACTGTAGCAGATTGCCTGCTCACAGTGACTGATATTAAACACAATACAGACTCAGTGAACTCAGCCTGACCACACAGGCAGATAGCAGAAATCATGACAGTGTACAATGACACTAGAGTCAGAGCAACACTTTCTGAGTGAATGTGAAAAATCTGACCAAATTCAGCAGAGAAACAGTGATAGAGATAAAGAGAGACAGATGATCAGCTAGACTGGAGACAGCCCAGTAGCTTTCCCTGGCTTTACACAGAGTGCTCCTTTCTACTGTTATCCCTAAATGTTTCCATTGGTTTAGGGCCAAACCTTGGTGCATGCCATTCTTCAAACTGCAGCAGATCTTTGCAGAAGTTTCATGCTTGGACAGGAACGTAGAGGAACCCCCTGTCATTCATCACACTCTGACTTTTGTTTCATCAGCTCATTCACATTAAACTGGAGTCTCATTCCCCTTGAACAGCTTGTCATGACAGTGCTCATATGTAGTGCTAGATCAACTCTGTGCAGTGGTTTTGGCCATGTCCTGTTTACTGTAGATTCACACCCCTCTGAAAACTCTTCATCTCTCCATCCCACACCACAGAGGACTTCTCATTCCTCTCTACCTGAGTGGAAGAGCAACCCACTGCAGCAGTGTGGAGGCTGTTCAACACTTCCTCCATGTTATATTTTCACAGATAAAAAAAAATACACACTGCATATAACAAACGCATCGTGGTTATACCGGACAAGCACCTTATGGTCTCCATCTTCCACGAAGATGGATGCAGATGCCTTTGCCCCTGCAAGCAGTCCATTGCAAAGAAGTCCATCCATTAATAAGAAATCTGCTAAAGTCCACTTCAGGTTTTCAGTCCAGCCAGGCATGAATGACACCCAACACAACTAATTGCTTGTTTATAGACCAAGGCCAACCGTATAGGTCAAGTAGAATCTGGCCTGCTTCTGCTTAGAGTAAAAACCTGAACCTCTGCGGCCCTTGTACAAAACAACTTTGTAGTCAAATAACCTCATAGGTCTACTGTCTACCAGGCAGGTCTGTCTGTCAGGTCTACTGTCTACCAGACAGGTCTGTCTGTCAGGCTGCTATCAGGCTAAAGCCTTGGCTAGAGTGGAAAAGAAGACAGTCAAAGTGTTTTTGTTTGTTTTGTTTGTTTTCTTTTAAAATGACATACTAGAGTCTGGAAGGTGGCGTGGTGCAGAATGGGGTTTGATTCATGCTTTCAGGGAGCTGGGCTAGGTTTGTGAGTTACAAAAACTCTGGAGGAAGCAAGCAGGGTGTTCTTTGCTAGCATCGGTCATCGGCGAGCACATTAGTCTTCTTTTATGATGCTTTGTGGATTTGGGGACCAGACTCTGAAGAGATACCAGCACTTCAGAGGATTCCCACCATCTGGAGTGCAGACAATGCTGGGTAATCCTATCCAATTTGGATGGTGCTTTGTACAAATGGACAAGTCTGCAGTGAGCCTTAATGAGGTTCCATCTCTGCGATGGACTAATTCATTGAAAGCACTGCCAACTTGACCCTGACTCTATATCCAGGATGCGCTCCAAAGCAAATCACTAGGAGCCTCATCAGGGCCCTTCAAAGGAGAGATGCCGCCTTTTTTGGAGGGTCACGCCAAACTGAAGTGCAGGAATCTGGCTTCAAAGGGCCCTTCAGAACAGAGGGAACAATAAAGGGACACTCTTCAGGAAGTGCTTTGGATCTCAGCGGCTGTGGGGCTCCAAGGCGACACGGAACAAAAGAATTTAACAGGAAAAAGAAAGGAGGACAGAAAACCAGCACATTGGTTTCAATTTACACAAAAATGTGAGCTGAGAACACCATGACTGAAGAACCATGACTGAAATTAATCTTACAACTATCCTTGTCACACTTTTTGTCTTTTCATTATAGCTAATTAGAGGATGCACACTACAGAGGAGAAACACCAGGTGAGCAACAAACTTAAACAACCATCTTAAAACCAGTAGAGCAGACAGGCCTGCAGATCACCAGAGTGAAAACCTGCAGTAAGTGGAAATGGCTGGAGGTCACAGACTGAGCTCTCTACAGTGCTTTGAGCCCAAGGTTCACCTGCAGCAGGTGTGTGTAGGGGACCCATTTAAAGGGCACACACTGAGGGAGGCGGGCTCGCTTGAGCGGTCAAGCGTTTCGCATGCAGAGTCTGAAAGGTGGGCAGAGGAAGAGGAGGGATGAGTTTGTCCCTGCCTTTCACATTTCTGAGAGAGACAGAATGATACATATCAGTTTACCCATGAAAAGTCATTTTTATGTGCCATATGAATTCAAGGAGAGTAGGAAAATGAAAAGTAAACTAAAATAAAGAAAGTCAATGTATTAATGCAAATTCCAAAAATAGTCATTTCCTTATGAGTGATACTACCAAATATGCTGCAACTTCCTTTCATTTTCATATAAAAGTACTTGAAAACCCCTGACAGAGCAAAAATGCACAAATAAATAAATAAATGATTTGTAGTCTGCCCGTTGTACCTGGCCCAAGTGTGCTGGCAAATGGAGCAGCAGCATCCAGCAGGGAGAAGTGAAGGTACAGAGATGAAGAAGACATTGAGCTTGTTTTCCTGCAGAAAGACAATGAAGGGGAAAGAGAGGAGAGAGAAAATGTGTGTGTGTCTGTGTGAGAAAGAGAGAGAGAGAGAGAGAGAGAGGCAGAAAAGGTAAAGATCATTCAGGCAGTACTTAAATAACCATTTCATCAATTTATCAGCAACACTAGGTTTTAAGTAGATTCCCTGTGATGTTCAGGGACACCTCCTGCCTCGAGGGGAATACTGCACTCTGCTAATAACAGAGAAGACAAATGCACTGCACCCAGCAGCCTGCACGGCAACACGAAGGGAGGCAGAGATGCAAGCAGGCAGGTAGTTGAGGAGGGAACGGCAGAGCAAGAGGCAGAAGGAGCGTCCACACTCCTCTTTCTGAGCATGTGGCCCTGGAAACTCAGCCATGCTCTGACTGCAACCTCCATCAAAGACCCAGGCCTCCATGCTCCAGATAGTAGGGTTGGATCATCATGCATAACTGGAGTCAAATACCTTGTTGGATGTCTGGTAGGGAAACTCTTGAAATGCTGAATTCTGCTTTACTGTGCGTGGAACATGGGGAGATACCAGAGCTGATTCATTTAACAGTTGAGGCCAATTTGATGATGAACTGTTCTGACCCCAGTACCCCAGCTGTCTGAAAAATGTTTTGTTGCTCCTAAACATTGTGTTTAAAGGCCCACTGCAATGCTTCCACTGTACATACACTAGCATTATGACTTTTGAACAGTTCATTTCTATAGAATTAAGCTGAATTTAGTTCACTTGTGTGGCATTGGATGTAAATACTGAACAGTCACAAAAACATATGCAAACCTGTTATCTTAGAAAAAAAATGGAGAGAAAAAAACTACTGTGATACTGTTTGACCAGTTTGATGAGCTTCTCATTCTTCTGCCAAAGTTGCAGATACTCTGCACTCCTATAGGAAAAGTGATTTAATAATGTTCTGGTGTTTCTGTGTACTGAAACAGAGCAAATATTCAGTGTGTTAAACGAATCCCCCCTCCCCTCCCCCAATCTCATTCTCTCTCATTCCTTTTTCATCTTGCAAAAGGAGAAAAGGTACAGAATGTGAAATAACATTTCCACACATTACTGTCATAGTTACCTGGGGGTCAAACCCCAAATGAAAGTGATGTGCCCCACACGCTGTCTAGACCGGATGCTGTGATTGGCTGCAACGCGGCTGAGCCGTTCCTGGGTCACCTGTGCGCTCTGCCTTCGTGAAGGAGTGGCAGGTGGAGGTCATGAGTGGCGGGTGGAGGTCATGAGCGGCAGCAGCTTTGAAAGTGCAGCAACGAATGGAATGTTCTCACTGCTGACCTGCCGGAGTGGTGTGAGGTTTTAAAAGGCTTTTAAAAGGACAGAATGATAAAAATAAGGGTGTCGGGTACACCAGGCCACGCTGATTAGCCAAACATCCCGCATCCCCATATACCTATTTGAATGGTTCCTTTCGCCTTGTTCTGACAGAAAAATGGATTTGTTCCAAACAGCCATAGTTGGTTTCCCTAATTGGGGGTGGTACTTTCGTTCTCTCCATCATCCTGCTACCTTGCTGACAGCAGACCAGGTTCACTAAAAAGCGTGGGAAGCAGGTGGAGGCTGCAGGTGGAGGTGGAATCCTGTAGATCTTCCCTCCAACCAGAACCCGGGTAGGTCCGTCCGTGCCAGTGTGCGTCTCTCTTGTTCCATAACGCCCACCGAGGGCTCAGTCTCGTCTCTGTTTGCTTATTGACACCAGGAGCACATCCTCTGCTCGTCTGGAGCTCCAAGCCACCTGCTAGACAATCCCTGCACTGGATTTTGACACGCAGATGAGTCCCGATGAGAAGCCATCGAGAAACACGAGCCTTTCATCCTCAGCCATGTCTTACATCACATTCAGCATGGATGCAGGAACCGAAGTTTAGAAATACCAAATTACACTTTAGCTGTACATTTTATAACATTTTAATCTGAGGGCACGGTCTCTCTCTTCTACCACATTCTTGCCATCTGGCTTCTTCTTTCTCAAACTTTTCTCCCACACAACTTTTCCACTACAGCCCTGATGCAACGCTCGCTGAACACATCACAGCAAGGTCGGTTCCCTGCCTTTCTCAGTATTTGCAGTGTGATCGTGTTCCATCACTCGGGCTCGTACACTTCGGAGTCGTTGCTACGGGAGAACCCAGAGGTTAAAGGAGCCCGGGCTGCGGTTGGTGATGTGGGATGTAAGCAGATGACTGGTGCCCTGCGTGTGCACACCGCCCTAATTAAAGATTAAGTCTGAGTTCCACAGCAGCTGCCCCTTCCAAATGGCCTGCGCTTCTGTTAACAAACATCTTAAAAATTAATTAGGAAATTAATTCAATCTCTCAGTCAGCACAAAGTAGTGTGTAAGCTGAAGTGAGAGAGAGAGAGAGAGAGAGAGAGAAAGAGAGAGAAAAGGGGTGAGAGACAGAGATAGAGAGAAGGAGGAACGGCCTGGGGCTGGAGAGACATGCTGCAGTGTGATGCTTTCTCAATTAGAAAGAGAGCAGGTGTGTGTGTGTGTGTGTGTGTGTGTCCTGGAGAAATGAGCTTTAGATACTGCACTGATAGGAGTTGATATTAGGAGTTGGACAGTAGAGAGGTCTAGAGGGAAACTCTCTCTCTCTATCACACACACACACACACACACACACACCTACACATACACACACACACAAACACAATGCCTGTAAAAATAAAAGTAGATGAAAATTATATTTGTAACCAGCCCTGTACTCTCCTTACTGAGGTAGAAGCACTGCTGTAGCTCGTTACCTCAGTTCTCCTCCCCCGGGTTTCCACAGAAACAACTTTTTTCTGTCCGAGTATTAAAGGCTGGACAAACATCGGCAGAACCTGAACCCCCCCCCCTCTCTCTCTCTCTCTCTCTGTCTCACTCTCTCTCCCTCCCCCTCTCCATCACCTTCCCTCTCTCATCCTTCTGTGTCTCAGTCTACCTCCTTCTCTCTCGCCCTCCCTCTCCCTCTGTTTCACTCTATTTCCCTCCATCCCTCCCTCTCTTTGTTGCTCTCTCTCTCTCTCTACTGTAAATGAGAGGAATATTGATGTTGTAGTCGCCTGGTAAATCAGCTGTAAATGAAAGTTAAAGCAGAAACACAAACACTCATGTATATAATCACATGCATAGACATATAGGTATGTGTTCGTGCTGTTTGAATATTCAGAGGTTGTAGCTTTAGACACATTTGACTGCGTGTCTGTTTGCATTTCCATCCCTCCCCTTCTCTCCAGTTGAAAACAACTTTTACCAAACACAAGCACAGCCTTCATATACACACCTCCCTAGCCAGTATCCTTCATCCTCTCTCTCTATCACAATCCTGCTCTTTCTCTTTCCATCTGTATTGCCCTCACCATCCATCTCTAGCTTTTGCTTCATCCCCAGCCTTTTTTTCTCTCTATCCCTTTATGCATCTTTATATCTCTCCCTTCACGCTCTGTCTATCATAATTCTCTCCTCTTCTCTCCGGAGTTCTATTTACTGCCTGCACTTTCCTCCAGTAAAGCCACACGGCCTTATTTAAGCACTAATACCTCAGCCATCACAATCAGTTACACGGCAGTCTTTCACAGATGAATGTCTTTAACCAGCATTTATTTTTCTGCTTGTCTTTGCTCTTCAGATCAGGTCTTCCTGACTCAGTGTACACCTTTGGTTTCCACTGCCTAAAACACGGCCAGCTTGCTCGCCACAGAGCTGAGCTCTCTGAGGAAAAAGCATCATTTTCGCTCGGTCACACTCAGGTCACTACGCTTCCCGCCAGCTGCCGTCTGCGGCAGCGTCACGGCGACGAGCCAGCGGAGTGAGGCTGCTCTCGGATTTCCATGTGGCTGGAGGAAGACGTCCGCTACTGCCATGGGAATTCTGCTGAGCTACACCCCTCCTCCCCACCCCTCATTCAGCGGGAGCAGACATAAATCAGTCAATCGACCAATCAGTCGCAAGAAAGACATGAGGGTAACTGGGACATTCTGCCTGCTCCGATAACTCTGGCTTCTGAAAAGACCGCGAGGGGCTGTAATTAAACACCATGAAAAGTGCCTCAGAAACTCGAACTAAGAAACAAAGCCACACACAGACAAATAAGACGATCACAAAGAGAATCCCCAGTCTGGGAAACGTGTTTGATTTCATTATGTTAGTCAACCTGCATAAGGGAGAACGGAGCAAGAAGGCTGTGTGTCTGCGAGTCTGTGTGTGATGAGGAGGTGTTAATAATAAAAGCCATCTGCTGTCTCCACTCTGCAGGAAGTCTCAGCTTCTCTAACTACCTCACGGTGAGGAGAAGAGGCACTAGTGAGAGGGACAGAACTCTGGTGCAAACACACACACACACACCTGTGTGAGATCAGCGTTTCCTGGCTTTTAGAAACCCCCTGCACTGGGTTGTAAACAAGGCTATAGAACACACACAACGGGCCCCTAGAATTTGCAGGCAGTGCCATTTCACAAGCAACTTATGCACTGTAGATGTACAATGCACGATGGCTATTTACCTAACGCTTCTACAGAAGATGAAAAGTCATTCATCTACAGTTGGTGATCTGGGAAGGTAGGTATGTATGGTTACAATGTAAAACACAGCGAGGTTTATTTGATAAGCACGTAGACAAACACCTACAAGTAAAGAAATTCAACAGAAGCCCATTTCAACGTATCTCACATCAAAAGATTAATCAGATTCAGCTACGAGTGAAAAACACAAACGACTGTAATCCTGAGTCAAGTTTTTGTGTTTTCTTTTTCTGCGTTGTTTTCAGTATCAATTAATATATCCCAGATAAGCGGCACTCAGAAGGAGCAGTCAGTCTTGTCGGCTTCGGAAACAACCATTACAAAGTCATCTGAGTAAATTAAACCGGACCAGCAATGGAGGGCAAGACCGCAAAACAACACGAATAACAAATCTCAAGCGAGTCGCTTCAGGCAAGCGATCTTTGCTCGTCATATCTTTTTTAAATTTCTTTTGGACAGCGCTGTCAAGCATGCGGAGACATACGACAGAAACGAGCCAACAACTCCGCGTTCCTTATGTATTATTGATGAAGATGAATTCTGAGCGCGCGTGTGGAAGTCTATAGCTCCACGCGCTAGGGTGTCGTCTGCTGAGACGAATCCTGTCTGTGAAAACTCACGTTTTGCGGCCTACGTCGCGTTTTATGATAGACTGATCCACTGACCCGGCGTTTTCCTGTGTAATCATGCGCATGCTGTCCTGTTATTGTTCCAAAGCTTAAGCGAAAAAAATCTTAGCTAACCATGAGGCCAACTGGGTTTTTGTTTATGTGCATTTTATCAATGTGGAGGTAAGCGTTCATATAAAAGATCCCAGCATAGCCCATTATATCGTACGTTTTTCCCCCTAAAAGCGCACGATTGCATTGTCTGACCTTAAATCCTTCGTTATATAGCTTGCTAGCTAGATAGCTAATAAATATGTTTTATAAAAACAAAAGTTTTTTTTAACTGAACAATGAGATAAAATCGGTGACCGGTAAGACCCATTATGCTGCAAATGAAATAATGCGCTACAGTTACGCAAATATTAATCAAAATGACAGCATATGCGCTGCATTGTACAAATGCAAAGCAGTTTCATGAACGCTATACAAATTCAGAAAAGGCTTTATTCAAAAATATGTAGCAATTAGGCTATGTAAGATATGTGACGCAAAATGAAAGCCTATTTTATTCATACTCTCCATTCTTGCCTGTTATATTTTTGCTAGATTGTACACAACGCAGCCGTAAAAACGCTGATGAAAACGTCGAATTACCTACATACTTTTGTTGCATCTATATTTTGGGAATTTGTATAGCGCTGATGAATTTTCTTCGTGTTTTCTTAGTGAAATGTAGTGCATGCGTCATCGTTCTGATGTATTTACAGCAAGACGGGTCTTTCCGGCCACCACCAATAAAATACGATTAACCTCGTCACTATTAACGTTGTCATGAACATCGCACATTTAAAGGCATCAAGTTAGAATGTTAACCTAAACTACCTCTAACAAAGTCTCCAACTAACAATAGTTAAAATGATCGTTCTTGGTCAAACCGTATAGGTGCACAGCTAATTTCCCAGACATGTGCTGATCTGGCAACAAATACAGCAGTTATAACCGTATCACCAAACATCCCAATTGTCCCGCACTGCACTGATTCTTTACGCATGCGCTTTTCAACAACGGGAAGCAGCCAGTAAGTGAGAATGCTTCTATGCCCATCAGGCAGGTGGTCCGGCAAAAACCTTTCCTTAAACTACACACGTGTAAATATAATTAGAACGGCTGACCTTGCACACCTGTGTGTAACCGCTAGAAGGTTAAAGGTGTGATTGCTTGTGTGTCCACAAAAATGGTTTTATACCTCCACTAACAACATGCTGAATAAGAGAACACCTAGAGGTGCTTTCATAAGCATTTCTCTCTCTCACTCACTCACACACACACACACTCAAACCCATGCACAGCTCAGCCACTAAACTATTTCTACGCACTCTAAACCTTGCCTCTATCTCCATCTTCTAGCATTAATTGTTTACCATACTGTCACCTTCACTGCAGAACCAGCCATGCCACCTCCCTCCTAACAGCATGACACTGCATGACTGTGTGTGTGTGTGTGTGTGAAGCAGTGTCTCACATGAGCTGGGCATGTTCACACTCTGTCCTAATGGATCGTTTGGGGCCGGGTAATTGGCAGACACATGGAGGCGTGTGTTGGTCCTCCCGCTGTTTATGTCCACATCCTGCTCTGACTTTCTGCTCTGGCTGCTGGGTGGGTGTGTAAGTGCATGGGTTTACGGCGCCCAAACACACCACACTGCACACCATTAATGGGAGCTTGATTGCTGTCTCTGTCTCTGCAGATGCTGTCTGGTCCCAAAGAGAATTCGCTCGATGAAAAAAATCACAGACTGACGGTTGAGGTGATGATGATGATGAAGACAACAACGATGATGATGATGATGATGATGATGATGATGATGATGATGATGCCAGTGGAGGAACATTCTGGAAAGCAGCAGTGTGTATTCATTAGTGAGTGTTTGGCAGAAGCAGCGTGGATCACAACACATTCTTTTATTTATCACACAATGTCTGGTGCTTTCAGCAAGACATCAAAAAAGTCCCCCACACGCAAATCATTAGTGTCATAAGTTATAGGAATACACACACACACACACACACAAAGAAGAAGAACAACAGAGGGTAATAATAGAATCACTAATCACGATACCACTGCACCATCTTTGTAAGGGCTTTTGAATGTTTCCTCACTGTTACTTTAAAAGCGGACAGCATCAGTTGGCGGGGCAGTAAGTAGCGCTAAACCTCTGACAGTCATTCCTCTTTCAGTCGCCCTAACCACCGTCCACACTCTCTAAGGCCATAATAACAAATAGGGGCTTTTAGAGAAATTGCCTGCGCACCGAAGATTGATAACAGTGGCTTTCCGCCAGAGAGGGAGACCGGTGGCGAAGGGGACGCAGGAGATTAAAATGCCCCCACTGTTAAATTCGAATGATTAAGTGCCATGGTATTCTCACCACACTTAACAAACACGTGCTAGTATGCCAGCCAGCAACGCCCCAACGCCTGATGAAGCATACAGTACTGGGAAATACCCAGTACCCAGCAAATGATGCTGACAAGAGCAATAAGAGTTTTGGTGGCGAAAGGCTGAAGAAAAAAATGGAAGTCACCTTGATTCACAAACTATTTTGTCCAAAAGAAAAAAATATATAGAATGCATCACATTAATATTGTTTTCAAATCGATCTGTCTTATTTATGAGATTAATTTGGCTTGTTTTATAACCTTTATAATTGAAAAAGCAACAAACGATCTGTAGTGCAAGCAACACTGGAGTGTTGTTTCTATGGTAATTAGACGTTGACGTTTCTTGCACGGCAACGGCAGCGCGTCCTTGAATCCTTAGCAACCAAACAGAAGGAAAGATCTGTAATGCATATGATAGAACTTAGCTAGCTAGCTAAGTTAGATATAGAAGATTTCTCTTATAACGTCCAAGTCCATTAACTATGTGTACAAAAATGAGAACATTTGATTTAACAAAAGGAGAACTGAAAACAGAAGGGTTTACCGTGAAGTCAACAATGAAGAACTCGGTGGTAAGTTACACCAGGCTAGCTGGCTAACTGGCCAAAAGCTGATTAATTAGCTAGTTAGCGATAGCTCACTAACAGATTACCATATCAGTTAGAAAACGTTAGCTTATATTACAAAAATAAGTATAATAATAAAATATCTTACAGTCATGCTTTAAGCAATCTAATCACCGGTTTAGAAGAGTTTACCCCTCCCGCCCCTCCTCTCTTTTTTGTAACGTGCTTTTACATTATGATGTCTAATCGCCGATAAATGCTAAACGCACGGATAGGTGATTGACTTTTGCCTGGTGACTTGCGGTAATGTGCGCTTATAAAACCTCCTTCACGCACCTGCAGGTAGAGTGAGAGAAGGAGAGAGATCTGAGAGCACATTATTCTTCGGCATGAAATGTGCGCAAATGTAAGAACGTGGTACACTATAATGGAATCATAAATGTATGGCGGAAGAAAGGGAGAAGGAGCGTTAGACTCAAAGAGAAAGAGCACCCTTTGTTGTGCGAGCAGCAGGCTTTTAAGCATGGCGAGTGCTGTCATTTGTGGAACTGTGTGTGTATGTACTCTGTGTGTGTGTATATGAGAGAGAGAAAGAGAAAAGACAGACTCTTCCCCTTGAAAGAAATTTAAACCAGCACTTTTGATAGTGCTAATGGTTTTGAAACTCAGCCTTCTCAGGACTTCACACACATGTGAGAGTGACACTCCACACAGAGCTATGAAGGCCCTGGTTGGAGCTCTTTCACTCAGGCCAAACACATCCAGACTCTCTGAGATGGAATTGACTCCAGACCATGTGTGCTCATCTTCCTTATAGTGATGAAGACCATTTAGCAGGCTATATAGATAGATCTGAGAGTGGACCTTTTGCCATTGATTTGTTCCGGATGTTTCTGTGGTTTTTAGGTTGAAATGTTGGTGCTGTTAACAAATTTATTCCTGAACACTATTACTAGGGAGATTAGAGTGTGCACGTGAATCTGAGGATGGCGTGAAATGGTTTTTTTTTTTGAGAGGAAACGTCTAGCTAGTGCAGGTAAACAGCTTACCTTACTGTAGGCTCAACTGCAGGTAAACAGTTTACATTACTGTAGGCTCAATTTCTGCACCCCTGCTGTACAGTGACAATGCCATTCAGCCCAGTGGCATGTTATGCTAGTGAGGCTACAGTTTATTACCTTATTTTCTTCAGAGCTGAGTTGCTGAGCACAAACACACACAAACACACACATACTCTCAAAAAGGTTTGTGGCATGAATTTGGAATCCAAAACTACAATGCACCTCGAATGCTGCAGTATTTCGTTAGCATTTCTAAGATGTTTAAAGGTGTTTGTTATGTGAGGCAGCAGTGGTTGTTAATGCTAATGATGTCCATGTTCAGGCTTGGTGTCACCTCCCCGATGAGGTGCTTTAGAGTCTGCAAGACTCTTTATTATTCTCGCTACCTTACATGTAAACTCCATACCATGTGCTTAAGGAAGTGAAGCTTATGATTAGTGTGTGTGTGTGTGTGTGTGTGTGTAGGTGTGCTTGTGAGAAACAAATGATAGGTGTGGGTCAGCTACTCATATGGCAGAGCAGCCACTTTGACAGCTCATTTGGGACCAACTTTAACCATCTTTATGGGTAGAACTACTGAATCTGTCACTCTCCTCTGTTGTCACTGCTGAAAGCTGGAATCTTGAGCAGCTGCATGTACTAAGTAGGAGAGGAGTGCTTTATTGTAAAGTGCTTTACAATAATTGCAAGTAGGGCTGCAACTAATGACTACTTTGATTTTGATAATCAATTGTTGAAACAAATAATCCGATATTCGGATTACAATTGCACAATGGATTTTATTTAGCTACCAGCTTTTAAACATAGCTTGAGGTTGTTTAGGCTTATGCTAACAAGAGATAGTAAAGATGAGTGCACCATTAAATTATTTCAATGAACTTCCCTGCTGATAGAAAAGATTTCAATAAAAGTTCCAATATCCATTTATTTGTAAAGATTTTAAATCCAAAGATAAGCAAAGTAACAAAAATTCAGTATCACAAAACTACAGCAATTTTCCCTTAAAGAGGGTAAGGACACAGACATTCTGTGCAAATTCCACAGCTCCTCTTCAGACCTAATGTGACATAAAGTGAAATATCAGGCAAAATTAACATCAAGTAACATTACTCTTTTAAACTCCAAAATTCCATTAAAAATTTACACTAAAACCACTTTTTGTGTCATTAATTATAAAATTCGGTGTAGACATTGAAATGTGTTCCGAAGTATTAGGGCTGCCACATTTCATCCCAAAAGTCAAGTTTTAATGGAATCCATTAAAATGCAACCCGCACTGATCACTCATATGGATCAGTCACTGAGAGGAGTTGTTGCAATTTTTCCCGATTCAGAAAGTTTTACCTTAGGCAGCAACACAGCCGTAAACGGCGTCACAACAACAATTCAACGTTAAATAGTAGACTTAGGGCACTTTTGAATACTTCATCCATTATGCAGAGAAAAAAATTTAATGTTAGCACAGAAACTGAGAATTTTTTTTTATTAAGCTATGTGTACGACTGCACTCACACCATAACCGCAGTGTAAAGAGACGTTTTATTTTCGTTCCCACGGGAATACCGTAGTTCACCGCGTCAACGTTGTGCCCCATTCCTTTAGTATGTGCAACTGCTCTAACAATTAATTGATAAAGAGAAATTGTACTTCAGAATACAAAACAGCTAAGTATTACATTATCATTAGATAGCTATCTAATTTACCGAGACGAGCAAGGTCCCTCTTCTCCAGCATAACTGATGTGTTCCCATGCCAGGCAAGGTCCTCTTTGTAAATGTTTTGTGTCAAAAGTTTTTTTTTTTTTGGACCGATTTAAGAGTGAAATCCTCCCACACTTTGGAGGTTTTTGATCGACAAGGTGTTGTCATTACAGTATTGTTCACTTCACTTTAGTAAGCGTTAATGCCTACATATCAGAGCTTTCCGAAACGAGTAGAAGTTGACAACTAATTCTGTTACAGACTTTTGTCGACTACGTTGCTTATTCATCGCACCGTTTGTAGGGAGGCTGCAAATCTCATACCTCAGCTAAGTTACCATAGAGGTATGAAGTCTCCTCTTTGCTCTACAGTAGTCTCGACCATCGACACACCCATCCTTCTAAGACCTGACGGAATCAGGAAATGCTGACTCATCATCAGTCAGAGGGTTGGGATTGGCAGCTGAACTACACTTCTCACAGCATCTCACCGGCAACATTTGACTATATTTAGCTGAAAGTAGGGCGGTGTGATATGACCAAAATATCATATCCTGTTATAGATCATTTCATACTGAGATGATACATGTCACGACATAGCATTTGTAAATTAAAGGGGAAAAAATGAAAAGACCTCTTTCTTATTGACAATTACCTTTTAAATTACAATTTTCTAAGCGACGTACACAGCTAGTTAGCTAAACGTACAACAGAAGTATGTGTTAGCAGTTAGCTATTTAATGCGCTAACTAGCTAGGTCCCTCGTTACATCTGGGCTGATGAGACTCTGTCTTCTGTTCGTATATCACGCCGCTCCGTGTCGCGTTCACGCTCCTCCGTCGTGATTGTCAATCAGCCAACCAATCATTGCATCTCTACACCCTTGGCAGCGCGAGCCCGGCGCTCCGCCTCGCCTGAATTCTAATCACCTGGTTCGCGTTACCTATTCATCAGAACGGCTACATATGCAGTATTCGTTCAGCGGCTCTTTTGACACTGTGGTGCCGTGTTTGTGCGCTTACTCTGTCGGTTTGAGGCACTGTATATTTCTGAGCGCTGTCATGTTCTCCTTTTGTTTGTACTTGGTTCTATGGCTAGTTAGTCAACGTTGTCGTTGATCTGTTTCATTAGTTTGTCTTGTTGGCTTGTCTGTTCTCTGCTTCCTTTGCCCCAGTAGTTCCCTGTGAAGTGAACCATCCAAGGAATGCTGCCATTTTAAAGAAGACTGTAAAACCATGGGCAGTGAAAACGTTACGTCTGAAGGGAACTTAACACTGCACGTAGTAAAGAGCAGTTTATCACCGTCCTGAAAGTTGATGCCTAATTGGGTGTTAAGATATTCTAGTGATTTCGTCCTGCTCTCTGGTTTATTGAACAGCAGCAAATATTCAGGAACGTCAGGTAGTTTGTTTTAGTTTTTTTCGTTATGTGTTTATTGAGAAATATCAATGATGTATAAGTAACCTGTTGAGGTTGCTAAATCAGTTAAAATGTTTAACTTTTACCTAGTCAGAAATGGCTTATGTTGGCAAATATTGTCTATAGCAAGCTGTTTAGTCAACAAGCATTCCTTTTACATGCAAAAATAAGATCGGTGTGTTTATAGCCCAATTTAACCCCCCCCCCCCACACACACACACACATTGGTAGAATGTAGGAAATTCAAGGGCACTTCTGAGGGACAGATTAGAATAAACTTTGTCATTGCACTTGTATGCATACAAGGCAATGAAATGGAATGTGGCTCATTTTTGCTTGGCGATGAGGCAACAAACATCATCCATATTATGAATATTGCTATAAATTCTTTTGCAATGCAAATGAATGAGAATAGGAAATGATGGATGGTCTTCTGGCATTGCATGATGTTTGTCATATCACGAAACCCTAACTGAAGGTAGTGTAGGTTTAGGTTGGCCAGAACAATGAAAAGAGGGTTTGCTGTAGCCTAGCATCAATTAGGTATGCTGTAGTTCCCTGCGTTTGGTCAATAGAAATGGAAATGTCCCGCAAATATAGAAACGCAAGAGACAGAGAGAGATAATGAAGAGTCAGAGGCTGATTCATCCATAATAAACAAAGCTTTTCTGTGATAGCAGCCTCACTGCTTATGGCTCAGGGGAGATTTTAGATCCTCCACAACTGCCTCCGTGCTTATAGATGCAAGGCGAACGGAAGCCAAGCTCGTTAGACAATAAAGTGTGTCACAGTGGCACAATCTGCCACACGAGAGCTGTGTGTGTGTGTGTGTGTGTGTGTGTGTGTGTGTGTGTATGTATGTGTGCGTGTGTGCGCGCATGAGCACAGCCTTTCAAATTCAAGCTGAGTACTGAAGTGAGTTTCTCTCTCTCTCATCAGCTTTCTGCCAGTTATTCTCAAAGCTCGTCTCCCTGCTGCAGCTGTTTGCCTTTCATTATCACCAGGGTGACTCCACTCCACTGGCGGAGCGGGAAGGTTCCTGGGAAACCGACTCCAGAGTTTTCTTTCAACTTGTTATTTTTCAGCTCTTTCTTTACTTTGGAAATTGTGTCTGCGTCTCTTGCTTTCTTCAACGGCTGCGGGATGCCTGACGCTGGGAAGGCCTAGCGTTCGCTCTGTGCACTGGAGCTCAGGTGTACAAAGTTGCTACAGCAAGAGATGTCGGGATGGATGTAAGAACGGTGAGACTACGTGGCCTCTTGTTTAGTCGGCTGGTTCTCAGAGCTCATGGAGGAGGCAGACAGTGAGTGGGGTGTACTCACACACTCAGTTAAGCACATTTAGCGAAGCGTAAATCACTGAAGCGCTCTGACTGGAGCACTCTAGGTGATAACTAGGTGAAGTGTAATGACTGAAGCATAGTGAATGAAGAATGCTGAGTAAAGAAAATTTAATTACTGTGTGAAGCATATTGATAAAAAAAAAACCAGTGAAAAAACCATACTGACTGAACCATACTGATTGAAGCACACTGAATGAAGCACACTGAATAAAGAATAATGAGTAAAGCACACTGATTAAAGGATATACAGTGAAATAGTCACATTCTGCTGGTGAAATATACTGGTTTCTTATCGCACTCTGTAACAAACAGCTACATCCTGTGTGGCAGGTTTGCCTAGTTCTTATCTCTGCGGGATGCCTGACACTCAGATAGACTAGCATTCGCTCCATCGCTCTGTGCACTGGAGCTCAGGTGTACCAAGTTGCTACAGCAAGAGATGTCAGGATGGATGTAAGAATGGTGAGACTACGTGGCCTCTTGTTTAGTCGGCTGGTTCTCAGAGCTCATGGAGGGGGCAGACAGTGAGTGGGGTGTACAAAAGCACAGTGAGTGAATCCTGCACAACATACTGCAGCACAAGTGAAGGAGACTGACTAAAACACTTTGTTGGTGAAATTTGCTGGCCACTTATTACACACTGAGTATTTACACCCTGTGTGGCAGGTATGTCTAGTTTCTCCGTCTCCTCACACACACACACACACACACACATATATATATAAGTAAATATACACATAT
>JAOXYF010000011.1:795460-805460 GCA_028565775.1 Sternarchorhynchus goeldii
GTTATGTATATTCTCTCTAGTAGGTTTTCTAGTAGGTTCAGATTACTGTTATGTATATTCTCTCTAGTAGGTTTTCTAGTAGGTTCAGATTACTGTTATGTATATTCTCTCTAGTAGGTTTTCTGTTTCAGTACTACCTTTTTATTTTTAATGATGTCTTAACCCAAACTATTGAGTTTTGGCTTGGTGGCCAGCCCGTGTAAAGTGATCTAGGGTTGTAAACACTCCTATGCCTGTCTGTATCATCACAATCAGCTTTTACCTGGCTGCAATAACATTTTCTCTCCATTATCAACAGTAGTTTGATTCTGATTCCATCAAAAACAGAATTCAGCGCTCGTCACGGCAACACGTGTTGAGACGAAGCTGAACACAAGTCATCCATTTCTTTATTCCAGTATATGCACAGAGGAACACAATCAAGGGCGCTTTCCGCTGACTGCAGCACTTCGTGTTTGCAGTTTGCTCCAGTCTTGCAGCGGAGGCTAAATGTAGTAATGAAATAAAATCATGAAAGCGTATATACACGAATGAATATCGTTCAAACTCGGAGCCAAAGTGATCATGTGCTTGTCTCTCACACCGTCTCAAATCAAGTCATTAAGTGATCATAAACAGCGCATGTGATTTCTGACCTTCTGAAGTGTAAAATTGATTTAAAATAAATAAATAAATAAATAAATATCCATCTACCAAACTTAACAAGTAACCATACATGTACAGAATCAAATGGGGTAATTAACAAAACGAATACTGTAAACAAGACGAATACACAAAACAAAACCAGAGAGGGAACTAACAAGACTCAAGACTAAAGAGTAAACTGGAACAGGATCTAAACACAGGAAACTACAGACTAACAGGAAACTTCAGACTAGGAACTTAACACAGAGGATAAAGCAAACAGGAAAACTACAAAGGGAAGGGTTAGAAAAGGGAACACCGACAAACAGGAGACAAACACATACACAGCACACGGAACATAACCAACAAACCAATGAACAGTAAACAAAGCACTAGAGAAACCAAGGAGGGGAAATACTGATGCAAACAAATAGAGGGGAAACTAGTTCCAGGCAAAGGCACCTGATAACAAGACAAGAACAAAGACAAATCAAAGATCACAAACACTCAGAAACCTTAACACTAGAAAGGGGATTAAATGGAAAACCTCACAAACCATGAACCATAAAGGGAGGACACCCAGGAAGAAACAATAGCCCACGAAAACAAAACCAAACTGGGGAACTATAAATAGATGAGTGGAGGGAAAATGAGAGAAAGAAACAAAACCAGGAATAGAGTGAAACTCAAAAGCAAAACCAGGGGAAGATGACAGAATCCTGACAACAGGCTGTTTAGAATCCGTGAAGCACTGCTGAGGACAAAGTTCAACGTGCTTTACCAATACCGTCATTTTATTGAATAGATACAGTATTTTGCCCATAGGATATTTTGATTTACATCTTATTTTGATAATATCATTTATTTTGCGATTATTTTAAGCGTACAAATTTATTATATTTTCCAAAGTTGAAAGTACAATAAATTGAAACTGTACAATAAATTGCGATTATTCATCAGAAGGTTTGTGTATTATACACATTTGTCTTATTTTATAGTATTTCTAGGCATACTACAATAGTGAAATAAATAAAAAGATAATTAAATTCTTAATCCCAATAATTTGTATAGCAGTTAATCATCAGCTAAACCTTTATGGTCGTGTCAGGCTTACAGCCATCCCTTAAATATGTTATCATCTTTTAAGAAGCTGATTTACAGGTTGTGCCTCTGGAACAATGATGGGAGGTCAGGAAAGTACAAGCCAGGATGCCTTGCTGTCACCACAGGCCTACAGAAAATACAAGCAGAAAAATAAAGCTATTCACCATCTGCAAAGCTTTCCCAGCATGAGCGCAGCTGGTTTGATCAGTTATGGTGTGCAGAAAGAGTTGGGATCGGACTCGAATGAAGGGCTGCAGGGATCACTGGTGAGGGGAGCAGGGATCACTGGAGAGAGGGGTTGCAAGGATCACTGGAGAGAGGGGTGCAGGGATCAATGGAGAGAGGGGAGCAGGGATCACTGGTGAGGGTTGCTGGGATCACTGGTGAGAACTCGTTTCACTTCCTTCACTGAGAGATGCTCCAAGCGTCTTCTGTAACCCAGAACATTCAGTAGTCTGACAAAAACTACACCTTCATCTTCTCAGAGGTTGACTGCTAAAATCATGGAGGTGTGTCATCATGCAGTGGACATTTTCTTTGGGTCTGTGTGGATCTGAATGGGCTGTTCAACTCATACATGGTGTTCCCCAACTGGACAAAGCCTCCAATGATCCTCTGATAATGGATATCATTTTCCAGGAGTCAATCCCCGAGATGGAGCAGCTTAACTCTTGGAACAATCTCTGGACAATTTGCCATCAGATTTCAACAAACATTTTATTGTTACCCTGCAGGACTACTTCCACTGACCCCACTGGTGCTACCAACTTTCTTAGTTAGTCGCATCACACCACTGTCCTTTCTTTCCCCCCTGTACAGGCAGCCTATTAATCCCTATTGTTGAAGAGTTGCCTTCGTTTGCATATGCTAGTTTTACACTGACGTAAAGATTAACAGTGACTCGAGACTTGATATTTGTGAAATATTTTCATCTAAACATTGTTTGTCTGCCACAAGCAGTGGCCAGTATTGTCTGTTATAACATTTTAAAAGAAATCACCAAAACCTATTGTACTAAAACTGCATTCTCTATTGGTGACTAGCAACTGTACAGCTCACTAGAGAAGACTAGGTTTATGATCACATTTAATAAAAACATCCAGTTGTTATGACTGAAACCATCTGGATCGTAGCCTACAGTTCTTCTGATAAAGGATATCTTTCTTTCAACATCTTAGGTTCTAACTTTAAACAGTAACATTTCAACAAACCTTTTCATGAACAACATCGGTGCTGTTTATTTCGCTCTCTTCATTGTACTGGTCTCAGAGAGCTAACTGCTAGCTCATGTCTGTGAACAACAACAAATACTAGCTCAGTATGCTAGCAGCATTAATGAATGCAAGTCATTTATCTAATAAAAAAAACAGCTTGATAACACAAACGGTGACCAAGTCTTTATTAGTGCTGCTTTGCAGTAAACAAACATTTACTGGACTAGTAAGCCACTACTGTCCATCTCTGCTGTGTTCACAGTTTGGGGTAACGTACCATTACGTTAAGGGCAGAGATGTTTTTCTTTTTCAAATAAAACCAGTTTCAAATTAATCTAAAGGTGATGGTTCAAACGCTCATCAACTTGTCTCCAGTGGCTTTGCCTGGGCTTCGGTTACAGTATTTCACAAAAGTGACTACACCCCTGACATTTTTGTAAATATTTTAGTATATCTTTTCATATGACAACACAGAAGATATGATACTTTGATATAATGTAAAGTAGTCAGTGGACAGCTTGGATAACAGTGTAAGTTTGCCCTCAGAATAACTCAACACACAGGAATTAATGTCTAAACTGCTGGCAATGAAAGTGAGTACACCCCTAAGTGAAAATGGCCAAATTGTGCCCAATTAGACATTTTCCTTCCCTATTGTCATGTGACTCGTTAGTGTTATAAGGTCTCAGATGTGAATGGAGCGCAGGTGTTTTAACTTTGGTGTTGTCGCTCTCATACTCTCATACTGGTCACTGGAAGTTCAACATGCACCTCATGGCAAAGAACTCTCTGAAGATAGAAGTCTACATAAAGATGGCCTAGGTAATAAAAAGATTGCCACCACCCTGAAACTGAGCTGCAGCACAGTGGCCAAAACTATACAGTGGCTTAACAGGACAGGTTCCACTCAGAACAGGCCTCGCCATGGTCGACCAAAGAAGTTGAGTGCACATGCTCAGCGTCATATCCAGAGGTTGGCTTTTGAAAGTAGACATATGAGTACTGCCAGCATTGCTGCAGAGGTTAAAGGGGTGGGGGATCAGCCTGTCAGTGCTCAGACCATACGCCGCACACTGTATCAAATTGGTCTGCATGGCTGTCGTCCCAGAAGGAAGCCTCTTGTAAGGATGATGCACAAGAAAGCCCCCAAACAGTTTGCTGAAGACAAGCAGACTAAGGACATAGATTACTGGATGGATTACATCCAGTACATCCTACAGGGATTACAATGTCCTGTGGTCTGATGAGACCGAGATAAACTTATTTGGTTCAGATGGTGTCAAGAGTGTGTAGTGGCAACCAGGTGAGGAGGACAAAGATAAGTGTGTCTTGCCTACAGTCAAGCATGGTGGTGGGAGTGTCATGGTTCGGGGGTGCGTGAGTGCTGCTGGCTGTGGGGAGCTACAGTTCAATGAGGGAACCATGAATGCCAACATGTACTGTGACATAATCGCTTCCTTTCAGACACTGGGTTGCAGGACAGTATTTCAACAAGACGACCCCTGCCTTGCTAAAGAAACTGAGGGTAAAGGTGCTGGCCTGGCCAAGCATGTCTCCAGACTTAAACCCTATTGAGCATCCTGGCATCCTAAAATGAAAATATGCTAAGTGCATATTTTGTGCATTCCATCCTCATCATGGTGTGTGTGTGTGTGTGCAGCTGAGGGTGGATGTGCAGGCGGAAAGAGACCATGTTTAGATTATTAGATTGATTTTCCTGGAACAAGAATAGCTTTGACCTAGTTGGTCATAAATACTTTTCCCAAAGACTCGGTGGCTTTGGTGTTGGTAATGTGTTTTTGAAGTGGGTTCAGCTGTTGTATGCTGGAGGATCATGCATGGATAAAGTGACTTAAGTCAGCACATTCTGGTATTCAGGGTTATTAGGTGTGGTGGTCCTTTATCCAGCCAGGTTTATAGCTTAAAAGTTGAGTCTTCACCTTTGCACTGTTGAATGGTTTTCTTACACCAGGTCTCTCAGGTTCCAGGGTTTACACACTCTGCCTACCCAGACAGCGTAACAGTTTTTGCCGAGCAACACTGCAGGGCATTTCCTAGAAGGCGCGTTTCCACTGACCGATCGACTGCGTCCCAATGAGGAAATGTGTGTGCAGGTGGAGTCTCGCCACATGAACGTGCTCCAGCATCTACTGTCAGTGTTCTCACACCTGCCTGTTCACTCTAACATTAGCTAGGAAACAGTGAGTCAAACGTATGATGCATTAGCTAAATTATGAGGCATTAGTTAAGTTATATGGGTTCATTATATCCGAAAATTGTTTTAAATATTTTTAGCTAGTAATGGAATGTAACAGCATTTCTGATTCAGGATACACAGACAGTAACTGTAACTCCTTATAGTTACAGAGCAGACAATAAAAGATTACTGATACATTTGAAAAATATGGTGATTAGCAGCAGGCGTATACTACAACTTTACAGGAACCATTAATCCTGTCTTTCTTTCATCCTCCCTCCCTCCTTTACACCTTTTTGGAATGGTTCTAATCGAGTTATGGGTTCCCGTGACTGTTGTCACACTCCACCAACACCAGCATCAGCCCTGCATTTATCTAAAGCTTTAAAACATGGCCCATGCTTTGAGCTCTCGCTCACGCAGTGTTCTGGGTCTGTTGAAATAAGGTTAAATGTAGACACATAATTTGTTTATCAATTGTATTTTTTCAATGGTTACATGAAATTTGTGCATATGGTATTTTTTACATGTAAAAGTTTCCTTGAATTTGTGTGTGTGTGTATTTAAATTACAATGAACTGCAGATTACAGGAGCCAGTCATTGACACCAAATTTACTGTGCAATATCTACTACATAAGGAATCATTTCTCCAGCAAATGTTAATATAGAGAACGTTTACGCATCTCCTGAGCTGTTCATGAATCTGGACATGAAGGAGCTTGTCGGAGCATGTTGGTGGCTATGTTGCCTGGGACAGCAGGGAACCAGTGTCCCGGTGTGATTAACGTTAGATTTGTTTTTATATGAGTGCCTACCTGTCACTTCTGAAATGTGCTTCTGAAAAAGATCCAGCAGATTCTGTTGAACAGGTATTGTTAGCTAAGGTATGCAGAGTGCAAAGCTAACGACAGATTAGTCTGTTAGATATCAGGCATCTGGGAACTGATGTATGTTTATAAGCAGTAAGAGAAGACCACTCAAAGCCTGCTCCATCTTAAGAGATTCCCAAGTGTTTCAGGTGTCGTACTGTTGACACCTGTGTGAAAGAGATTATACATTGAATGGTAGACTTGTTTGTAATGATGGACATGATATATAGGCCATTGGAAGCCCTTCAGTTGTACGAGAAGGCCTCCTCAGCTAAAGTGATCCAGGGTAAGAGCAAGACCATATGTGTAGGACTAGGGGAGTTGACAGGGTGGGGGGGGGGTGAAGGTTTTAGGGTTTAAAAGACCTTCACAAAAAAGAAACAATCAAGTCAGTGCAGCTTTAATCAAAGTTGTGTTGGTATTTTTGTCTTGAGTGTTAAGCATTTGTCTTGAATGATCCAACCAATGACCCAGCCAGTCATAAGGAGGTGGAGTGAGGGCAGTGAATAATGCTTTCCTTCTCTGGCTGTTACCATGGCCACAGCGGAATGGAACGAGAACGAGCAGTGTTTTTTACTACACTGGAACTGGATACGTTTGAGGCAGTTGGAAGAAGAGCCATGCGTAAATCTGACAACTGTAACTCTTGGAAGAGGCTTTCCCTCAACAAGATAGTCTGGATTCTTTAGCACGTCCCCTAAAGGCTGCTGGACAACCTTGTACAAGCATCCAGTTGTCAAAACAATAGCTGACCTTTGGTGGAGGGTAATACAATGACTAATAGGAACAAACAGACACACAGTGCCCCTTTATCAAAGTGTTGAGAATGGCTGCCCATCTTCTTCTGAGTTTGAATCTTCACTGCAGTGTTTGCAGTTAGCAGCCCTGTACACCTAAACACAACGGTACAGCTCTTAGTGATAGAAATTTCTTCCCACCTGTTTATTTTTGGTCTGTTGCACCCACCCAACATCCATCACCACCACCTGCTCCCTGGAGCTCTCCACCAGAATATCTCAGTGCCATGACCTGCATGCATCTTCACGAGGATGGACTGCATCTAAACCTCACCCAGCCAGAGCAGAGCCAGGCTCTGACAGCACAAGGCAGGTGACCACGCTGCTCTTCCTTCAACACATCCACATTATTACAGTTCTTCTCTCCCCCTCCACCCTCTTCCATTTTTTTTTCCCTCAAAACTTTAGTCGTTAAGCCAATTCCCACCCACCAGCTAGCCAGCTCATTCCTGTCACACAGCACCATCCCGAGCGTGGTTGCTGGTTCGAACTGCTGTCTGTGGTGCAACACAGGGCAGCTGAACTGCACACAGTGGAAAGCCCTAAGTGCCCTCGTTAGCAACCGCTAGCACCCAGACGTCCACGCGCTCCTAGTGTCACTGTACTGGACAGGGGGACTGAGTAATGTGAGCAGAGCCAACGTTCCTTTCTTAGACTGCAGGAAACGGACGGCTGTAGCATCATCTGCAGGACACGGATGACTGTGGCATCATCTGCGTTCAAACGACAAACTTGCAATGTTAGAGTGTCAGAGTGAAAGCGTTTCTGCCGTGCCACATGGGAGCTGTTATTAGAGTTCTTATCACCGAGGCACTCGGGGCCAGATGGGTTTGGGGCAGGAGGCGGGGCCTGGATTTCCGCAGTGAGCTGTGAGCTCCCCTGTTGGCCCAAGTATGTGTGTAGCAAGAGCCATAGAGAGACTGGGACCCGAGTGTGTGTGTGTGTGTGTGTGTGTGTGTGTGTGTGTGTGTGTCTTCCCTGCCCTTCAGCTCTCCCTCAGAGCTGGCAGGCTGTTAATTTGCTCAGCAGTAAACACTCTTCCTTCTCTTAGCGCAGGCCATTGTTTCCCATTTAATCTCCTCGCCCCTGCAGATCCTCGATCGCTTGCTATCTGTCTTTCTTTCTTTCTTTCTTTCTTTCTTTCTTTCTTTCTTTCCCCTGCATTCTCCCTTTTCATTGCCATCTCTCCATCTCCCTCTCTCTCCTCCCTCTGATGGGACTGTCGTTGTCACCGAGGAAAGGTGTAGCAATCGGTTCTGTTAACACAAGGGCGGAGCGTCTGTGTGGGGCCTCCTGCTCTGGCCTGGACTCTCCCTCTCAGCCACAGAGGAGAGAAGAAAAAGACCAATACACAAGAGGGAGAGAGAGAGATACTGACTGAGTGACGTTCTCAGTGGCATCAAGAACAGACTTTTACGTGATTGAGTGTAGGAGGTAGGGAGGACAGAGGAGAGGAGAGGGGAGGAGAGGAGAGGGGAGTAGAGGACAGGGGAGGAGAGGAGAGGGGAGTAGAGAAGAGGGTAGGAGAGGAGAGGAGAGGAGAGGGGAGGAGAGGAGAGGGGAGTAGAGGAGAGGTTATAATGAACTTTAGAACACTGACTGAAGGAGCTCGTCCTGAACTGGGCTCTAGAGCTGATCGTCATCTTCTCAGCACCAGTACTTCCCATCATCCCTGGACCACTCTGGGTCTTCACACTAATGAAACCAGACCTTTACTTCCTTGACACTAGACTTCCTATCATTTTATAACAGTCAAATTGCACATGTTCTGATGAAGGACCTTCATCTTTCTGGTTCAGTGTGTTTCTGGCTGGCTTTGTGTGTGTGTGTGTGTGTGTGTGTGTGTGTGTGTGGCAAAGGCTTGGTAAGATGGCATTATCTGCTGTAGTGTGACCCTCAAAAACAGAGAGAATGGAGAACAAGTCATCACATGGTAATGTGAAAAGGGGCATGTTTTCACTACATCTGAGACAAGCCAGAGAAAAAGACGGAGAGAACGTGTATGCAGGAGAGCCAGACAGCAAGGGACAGAGAGAGAAAGAGACAGTAAAACACAGAGAGGAGGGGGGTAGTTCTGAGCAGCTACTGGAGAGCTTCCACCCAACAGAGGGGAGTGGGAGGTGCGAGGGTCCCCCCTGCACACTGGATCCCGCTCTGCACCGCGTGGAGAGCTGCTGCGCCCCAGCACTCTCTCCTGGGCCTTCGCCGCCGCGCCCTCCTCTTCCTCTGGCTGCCGGCTGTTGCCGTGACGCCCCACCCACGCGCTGGCTGCCCTGGGGGATGCCGCTAATTATTTTTCTCTACTCCCTGTGCTGGGCGCCAGCCTTCAGAATGCTTTGTTTGGTTATCTGCGGCATGTGCTGTAAACTATGATATTTAAATAATGCTTCTTTTGCGTGTGAGGTGTGAGGCTACATGCGTGATTGTGTGTGCATGTGTATGCGGGGCCAGCTGTGAGCACATTAAACACCATTAAGAATTCAGAACTTATCTGAAAAACAACGCATAAATAATTTGGTTTACATGCAGGCACTATTACACTGGAATTATTTTAACCAAAGCATAACCTGTTTGGAAATACAACCGATTATATGTAAACGATACAACAGATATCTTAGCTGTTTATTTAGACCTGCTGCTCTAGGAGTTCAGCTATACTAACATCTGAAACAGTAGGTTAACTGTGTAGTCTAACGGGGCATTTGGATTCTTCTGTGGGACCATCTGGGAGTCTAACCAGTTCTTGCCCATCACAGGTAGCTGATTCTCACGGTAGTGTTAACCTGCTCCTATGCCTGTCAACCCACTCACCCCCTTGTGCCCAGGGCTCTGCACAAATCTCCTGTACCATCCTGTCCCACTGAGACACACTGTAGCCTAAAACCCCAGTCGATTTTCAAGTGTTTAAATTTTAAACTCTCATAAAGTGGCTTTACACGGGGGCCTCAGCATCAGGGTTAAATAATACATGCGTGTGATCAGACGAGCATGTGTAATGGGGCTGGAGCAGGCTCCGCCAGGTGGAGCTCATTAGTGAGCACCCCACCTGCCCCCACCTCCTCTACCACGGGCGGTTCCTGAGATCAGAACTGCTGTAGGCCTGCCTTGCCTCGCTTGCCTGTGCTGAGTCATGTTTCAGGAACGCTCTACCTGAACGCTCAATGAGCTCCATATTTAGGCTTCGTGATCAGTCT
>JAOXYF010000011.1:823220-842544 GCA_028565775.1 Sternarchorhynchus goeldii
TGGTCTGATGAGTGTAGGGTTTATATATGGTCTGATGAGTGTAGGGTTTATATATGGTCTGATGAGTGTAGGGTTTACATATGGTTTGATGAGTGTAGGGTTTATATATGGTCTGATGAGTGTAGGGTTTATATATGGTCTGATGAGTGTAGGGTTTATATATGGTCTGATATGCAGTGATGTGGATCTGATCTGACACTGTTCTTCATAAGGAAGCTCTAAGTCTCAAATTATTAGAGTTTCCCCAGATTACTGACAGATGCCTTATTAGTTTATCTTCAGTTTTGAATAAGTTGGTTTTGAGACCTGTTTCTCTCTCATGGTGGAGTTGAATCAGGGTAAATGCAGATTGTGCTCGCTGGAAGAGTCAATAAAGAGGCGGCCGCAGGGACTGTGGGCTGTAGGCTGTGGGCTGTAGGCTGTGGATTGTGGACTGTGGACTGTGGACTGTGGGCTGTAGGCTGTGGACTGTGGACTGTGGGCTGTGGGCTGTGGACTGTGGGCTGTAGGCTGTGGACTGTGGGCTGTGGGCTGTGGACTGTGGGCTGTGGACTGTGGGCTGTGGGCTGTGGACTGTGGGCTGTGGGCTGTGGACTGTGGGCTGCGGTGCTGATTTCCAGGACTTTTATGTTGAAAGCTCAATAAACATCAGCAGCACTGCTGCACTATACAGTGGTGTATCAGATTAGAGCATTTGATGGGCTTGGTAATGTGTGCAAAATATCAGGGAAGCTTTAATTACTGCATCATTAAGAGCTCGTCACACCCATGCACACATGTGCTCTCTCTCTCTCTCTCTCTCTCTCTCTCTCTCTCTCACACACACACACTCTCAAATACACACACACACATACTTATATTACCTTTGTGTGGTATGTGTAGTGATGTATGTGTTACTGTAATTAAATAACACTGTAACTATTCCTAAACTTAACCCTAATCTAAACCAAAATGAAAAAATATATTTTTAGAACAATATATTCATGTTTTCTTTCACATTCAGTCCCCATGAAGAGGTAAATACACACACACACACAAATGTCAGAGCTGCAGGTAGTCCAATTGCAGGGTAGCAGTAGCAGCACTGTGGCTCCCCTGTGGAGGAGCAGGGAGGAGATCTCCACACGAACCTGTTATTTCTCACCTCAGAGCTCCCACACACGGACAGCAGGGACCAAAGACGGATGAGAGAGAGAGAGAGAGAGAGAGAGAGAGAGAGAGAGAGAGAGAGAGAGACAAACACACACAGATCATGGAAAAAGAGAGAGAGACACACACACAAACACACACAGATCATGGAGAGAGAGAGATGCACACAGACACTGATTGCGGTGGAGAGACAGCGAGACACACACACACATAGTATGAAGGTAGAGATCTGAAGGCAGAGAGAGGGATCATGGTGGAGAGGCAGAGAGAGAACGGGAGGTTAAAGCACATTTAGCTTGTGAATCGGTCTCTCCTTGCTGTTCTGATCTCACTACACCTCATCACACTCGTTACAGCCAATTAATGTGCCAATTAATGTGCTCGTTTATTAAGCGTCGGTTTCTGCATGTGCCTCTCTACATCTGCTCTGTCTGTGAGCAGCTCTATCTGTTAGTGGTGTTGTCTTTGAACAGCTCTGCCTATAAGTAGCTCTGTCTGTGAGAGGCTCTGTGTGCTAGTCAAGGTGTCTGTGAGCAGCTCTGTCTGTAAGTTGAGCTGTCTGAGCAGTCCTGTGAGCAGCTCTGTCTGTAAGTTGAGCTGTCTGAGCAGTCCTGTGGGCAGCTCTGTCTGTAAGTTGAGCACACTTGCACCATCAAACAAACTGTGTGTGTATACAGTATGTGTGCTAAGAGAGGAATAGATATCGAGTAAGGATCAAAGAGAGTCAATCAAAGCCGAGAGAGTGGAAGGGACATGGTGAGTAGGAGAGAGATATTCCAGGTTGAAACTTTGTCTCCGTGGTGGGCCTCGCTCTCACTCTGTCTGGACCTGTGGATCGGGTCTGTGTGGGAGTGAACCAGCTGGCCCAAACCCCAGAAATTAGCAGAGCAGCCCGACAGTTGGAGCTCAAAGCCCAGAACTGAATGGGAACACAGGAGAGCATTCCAGGCTGCCTACTCACTACACTCTGTAGTGTGTGTGTGTGTGTGTATGTGTGTGTTTGTGTATGTGTACGTGTGTGTGTGCACATGTTGGCTGATTCAACTCTGTCAGTAAAGCAGAGAGGTTTTAGGAGGTTAATGAAGCTCTCCGGCACTGCTATGACCTTTCCTCTTTTAACACACACCAGTCCTGCTTGCTTGCATTAAAACACACACTGGTCCTCTTGGCTTTCTGCTCGTTCTTAAATGAAGGCTTTAAATAATTGATCTGGCTTATTTTCTGCCTAGCTTTTTCTTAATGATGCTAGTGAGTGAGGCAAGGTTTTGTCCTGACAAAGCCTGGCCCACGGCCGTTAAACACCTGTGTGGTCCTGCTAATGTCCTGCTCAGCACTGCTCGGTCCTGCTAAAGCCCTGTCGGGTTCTGCTATAGCTTTTTGTGATACTGCTAAAGCTGTGTGGTTCTGTTAAAACCCTGTGTGGTTCTGCTAAAGCTCTGTGTGGTTCTGCTAAAGCCCTGTGCTAAAGCTCTGTGTGGTTTTGCTAAAGCTCTGTGTGGTTCTGCTAAAGCTCTGTGCTAAAGCTCTGTGTGGTTTTGCTAAAGCTCTGTGTGGTTCTGCTAAAGCTCTGTGCTAAAGCTCTGTGTGGTTCTGCTAAAGCTCTGTGTGGTTCTGCTAAAGCCCTGTGTTAAAGCTCTGTGTGGTTCTGCTAAAGCTCTGTGCTAAAGCTCTGTGTGGTTCTGCTAAAGCCCTGTGCTAAAGCTGTGTGGTTCTGCTGTGTGGTTCCTGTGGCCCTTTGTGAAACCATGGATCTGTTATAGATTAAGTTCAGTCAGGGAGAACACATGCACAAATCCATCTGTGAACACATTTCACCTGTAAGAGAGAGCAGAAAGACACAGTGCTACAGACACTGTGTTCCAGGTTCATAAAGCTTGACAGTAGCTGCTCTACTCCATGCAAAATGTGAGCCATGGTATTTAATTACTATTCATTAATGTGGCTATAATTAGCCCAACAGTGTCAGCTTAATACTGCACTAAATTCACCTGTGTCCAAGGTGAAAGCCAATCAAAATTTACATACAAATGAAGCCATATACATTAAAGACCCATGCTGAGAGCCTGAATAACCCTAGCCGTGAGACCAGCAGTACATTCAAAACTGACAGCTGTATTAAAATGTGATGCATTTGTAACTTTCACCACAACAAGAGCCACATGGCTGTGGATGAGTAACAACCGTTGTGTGTTGGTGTCACTAGCTGTAGTTTGTAGTGTCAGTCAGTCACATGGTCATAGACTCACACTGTGGCCTGCTGTGCTGTAGTTTGTAGTTTACATGGTCACTGTGGCCTGGGCTGTGGGTGCAGTAAAACTCCCACAATGCAACTCTTTGTAGACATTTTTGAAATGTTCTAATTTTTTTTTTCTTTTTTAGTTTTTTTGAGGTTTTGGGTGAGATTTTAAAGGTCAGCGTGTTTTGCCATGCTCTTTGTGTGTGTGTGTGTGTGTGTGTGTGTGTGTGTGTGTGCACATGTCCATATGTGTTGCCTAGCTGCACTGAAGTGGCTCTGCATGGTTCTATTTGAGATCAGTTTCTTTCAGGAGATGCAGCTAAAACCAGATGAAGAGCAGTACTTCAAACATAAAATACCATAATGAGTTTACCTCTGGCTCGTTTGTTCTCTCTCTCCTCTCTCTACCCCTCTCTCTCCTCTCTCTACCCCTCTCTCTTCTTCTCTCTCATTCTTTCTCTCTCCCTCCATCTCTCCTCTGGTTTTATCCCTCTCATTTTCTTTGTTTCCCCTCATCCAGCTCAATTCTGTCTTACCTTACTCAGTTTCCATGCCAAATGCCCTGGTTCATATCCATATTTTGTACTTGTGTGTGAGGTGGCATGAGAATTCATGATTTGGGTCCTCTCCTCTCCTCTCCTCTCCTCTCCTCTCCTCTCCTCTCCTCTCCTCTCCTCTCTTCTCCTCTCCTCTCCTCTGCTTACTTGTATACATGCTAGTACTGTGCTAATTCTTGGAGCTATGCCATGTCTACTGAGTTTCTGGTAGTGGACTTTCCTAGCAGTTATCTATGTCACAGTGCAGAGTGGACTTGGTAATGTTCACCAATGTCCAGATATATACGGAGTGTATTGTATGATTTTGAGGCGCGTTTGATCTTTGTGGGAGAGTGTGTGTTAGAGTATATGCAGATAACGTGTGTGAAGGTGTTAATTTAATATGCCATTATGTTCTATTTATGCTGTTATGTTTGTTTAATCTCACGCATGTGTAGGCTACTGTCTCTCATACACACACATAATGGATTGGTTACCAACACAGTAAAGGCCAGTGTGATGTTTCCATGAAGACCGGGGCAGTATGTGCTGTGGTTTGTGTTAGCGAAGTAAGCTGGCGTGAGATGGTCACTCCTCTCTCGTGTGGAGAGCCTTGGTGGCGTAAGCAGCTTTGAACCTGATAAGCTCATTAAAATTTCCCATTAATTACTGTGGTACTCTGGAACAGTGTAAGAAGACCTCACAGTGCAGTGGGATAGAGAGGGTGAGAGAGAGGGAGAAAATCAAGATGGCAGACAAAGAAAGAGATGAATGAGTGTGAAAAAGCAAAGCCAGATAAAGGAGTGTGTGTGTGTGTGTGTGTAGGTGTGTGTGTGTGTATGTGGGTGGGTGTATGTTTGTGTGTGGGTGTGGGTGTGGGTGTGAGAGAGAGAGCGAGAGAGAGAGAGAGAGAAAGAGAGAAGGGAAAGATGCTAAATTAGCCCTGTCTATCTCAGAGTGCTTTTTCTTGTGGAGGCTAAACTGAGGGCAGCAGGGAGTGGGGCCTGATATGTCAGAATCCCAGTAGCAACCAATCCCTCATCCTCCAAACACCTACACACACACACACGCACACGCATATACATGCACTCAAGCACACTCGTATACACACACACGCACAGGCACGCGCAGACAGACACACACACACACATACACACACACACACACACATGTGTGAACACAGCACCTCACAGTAGACAGGCTGGCACGTGGTTTGTGTCCTTGGCCAGATTCTATCTGCGACACCTCTGAAAATTGATAGCGGGGTGAGTGGAAAACAAAGCTCCATGCTGGGGTCCAAGCCCTGCTCCTGCCTCCTCCCTGCTGCAGACAATCACAGAGAGATTGTCCCACTCCGGCTCCCAGCACACAGACAGCAGCATACAGGATCCTGGCTAGAAACTACACCTCCCAGCACAACCCACTGTCGAATAGATGCAGCTTCCAGTGCAGTGTAGTTGTATCTGGTTTACAGTGTGTAGTCTGTGTGCCGGGTGTTTGCTGAACATACTGCCGATACCCAATGCTTCCTACACAGTGCTAATAAACTACAGATTCAATCAGACCACTGAGCTACAGGGACTCTGTAGGCTGTAAACATTTAGTGCTGTAAGTTTGCATTGTTTAAAGAGGAGTAAAGTAATCAAGCTGTTGAAAGTGCCGGACTTGGTGCCAGTGGGTTTATGGGAGCTGCGGTCGGTGGTGCTGTTGCCATGGTTTAATTAGTCGGTAACGGAGACCGACTAACCCCCTCCCAACCCCCACCCCCGTAACCACCCGCCCTGGAGTCAGTGCCACATAAAAGCGACTTGCTTACATGGCAAAACGTCCAAGTGTTGATGAAGGCCTCCAGTTTTCTTTTCACTCCATCACTGCGTGGCTCGGTCTGGCTGGGTCCACATGAAGGCTATGAGGGTTGAATTCAGCATGAGGGGTTCTTGCTGTGATGTTGGGTTATAAAATATTAAAGCAAAAAGAGGGGTGGAGGGATGGCTAGATAAATGGATTGACAGACGCGATGGAATTAAGGGAGTGATGTCATAAGGTGAGTGTATACAGAGAGAGAAAGTGTGTGTGTGTGTGTGTGTGTGTGTGTGTGTGTGTGTGTGTGCTTATATGTGTATGTGGCATGGACAATGTGTGTGTGCACTTGTGTGTGGCATATATAGTGTGTGTGTGTGTGTGGCATGTGCAGTGTGTGTGTGAGTATGTGTGTGTGTGTGAGTGTGTGTGTGTGTGTGTGTGTGTGTGAGAGAGAGAGTGTGTGTGTATGAGAGTGTACCCTGGGTGATGTCCACTGGCTGGGCTGGTGATGTTGGTTGTGCTCTACTGGGAGCCGCTTTAATTGGGCTCTTGTCAGTATTTGGTTGTCTTTTCTCTCCCCTTTCATTCACTCACTAACTCTCACTGTTGTCTCCTCTCTCTTCTCTCTGTATCTCTCTCCTCTCTCTATTTCTCTCCTCTCTCTCTTCTCTCTGTATCTCTCTCTCCTCTCTCTATTTCTCTCTCTCTCTTCCTCTCTTTAATCCCTCCTCCCTGATCTGATGGCTGAGGGATTGATCCAGTGGCCTCCCGCCTCATTTCTCTCATGCACTCACTTTGATCGGCTACCCCCTCACACACTTTTCTTAGGACACAGGCAATCACACACATACACACACACACACACACTAGGAAGCACGTAGTGACTAGTCTGATTTACACAACCGTAGCGTGGCTAAGATCTTCTTTCCTGAAAGACATCAAAAGTGCTTCTGGGGTCCAGCATAGTCTTGGTATGTTTGTGTGTGTCTTTTGGGCGAGTGTGTGTGTGTTGGAGGTGTGTTTGTGCATATGTGTGTTGAGTGTGCTTGTGTGTGTGTGTGTTTGGGTGTTTGGGGGGGGGGGTCAGGATTTTACCAAATTAGGCCTCCATAGGCTACTAGTCTCTCCCTCTCTCTTTCTCTCCTCCTCCCCTCCTCTGTGAGTGATCGATGAGATTGATGTGATATTTATTTGGAATGTGTTTCTCGTCCATCGGACCTGTGGTGTCATCAATCGGGTGCATCTGGCACTGAGCTCCACGCTATTTATGAGCTGTTTTTCAGCTTCCAATTTAGATACAACCGCAAATCAAACACCAACATGTGCTTCACTGCAGCCCTGGGCACTAGCACACCCACTTGCTCACTTACACACTCGCTCTCACACTCACACACTCGCACACTCTCACACTCACTCTCTCACACTAGCACACTTGTACACTCTCACACTAACACTCTAACACCCTAGAACTCCAGTAGACATGCAGGCTGACAGGCAGGCAAGAGGAGCTGAATGTAACGGGCTTGAACGAAACAGGGCCTTGTGTGCATGTGGGAGTTTCTGTGTGTGTGTGTCTGTGTCTGTGTCTGCATGTGGATATGAGTGTGTGTGTGTGGGTGCACATGTACACTTGTGTGTATGTGTGGTTGAGTACATCTCACACACTCGCACTCCACCCTTCTAACACAGCAACAGGCTCACACTCTAGCACACTCTAGCACATGCTAGCTCACCAACAGAATGCTACTCTGGCACTCTAGAACCTTCGCACTCTAGTTTGCTAACACACTAATGCACTCACACGCTAGCCCAGTCACAGGAGTGATTAGCACATCGGCGTCCCGTACACAAAGATTCATGACACTGTCTAAATTACATGGCTGTATCATGAAGCAAAGTTTGCCATTTGTGGACTGGAGTGAGATTGTCTTCTTGCATAGTAATGCTCTAACATGCTCACGTTCTAGCATGTTACTAGCCTCCCATGCTAGCAGACATTACACTAGCTCTAGCGCGCTAAGAAGCCTCAGCATAGCTTCGTGCTACAGCTGTGAGATCAGGAGTGTGAAGCTGACTATGTTCTACTAATAGCCTGAAGGCTACATGTAGCTGAGCTGTCCGGAGTGTGGTTGAGGAGCTAACATAAACCAAGAGCTGATTCTTCAGGTAAATGGTAGAGTCAAAGAAGGGCTTTAGCCAAAGGCTATGGCTAATGTAGAAGCAGTAAAGTGATGGCAAAAAATGGACACTTCAGCTCACTGCTGACAGAAATGTACAAGGAGTAATGGTTAGCTAGAAACAGTGGAGCACTCATGATGCATTCTGGCCCTATTTTAAGATGTTTCATCCAGGTAAATGCATAAAGGAAATGAATCCTTATTCATGGAAGTTTTGGATACAAAGCGAGCAAGTTTCGGAGAAAATTAACTTTTTTAGATGTTTTTTTTTTTAAGTCTTAAACATGGTAGACTTATTACCAGCAGACACAAATCCGTACACACCCACACACAGACACACACACACACACACACACACACACACACACACCCTGACTGACTGATGCTGTTTGTAATACCTGTTACAGCACCTCCCCTACAAGACTAACCATTATAAATTATAACCGGGAAAGAACTGCATCTGATCCCCTCCTCCTCTTTCTTCCTTTCTCTCTCCCTGTTGCTGTCGTTCTGTTTTTGTCTTCCCTTTTTCCCCCCCTTCCGGTCCCTACATGCCGACTCCAAATGTGATGGATTGTCTTCATCGCACGGAGCTTTGTTTGGGATTAATGAGGATTGTGGGTGAGTGGAGGTGTGTGAGGGGCTCCTGGCATGCTCCAGGCACAGGGAGCACTGCCTGCGCTCTAAACAGACAGTTATGGAGCGCCCAATTACAGAGCACACAGGCCCTGCCCTCTATTACACACCCGATCTATCTGTAGTCTTAGCCCTGATGTAAATGGAGGCCTGTGGAATGTCTAATTTCCCCTACGAATACACTGGTGGAATCACTAGAGTAATGTGTTCTTCTCTCTCTCTCCCTCTCTCTCTCTCTCTCCCTCTCCCTCTCTTTCTAACTACCTCTTTCTATCTTATCTTCTATTTTTTGTCTTTCTTTTCCTTCTCTTTCCCTTCTTCTCTCTCTCTGTCTCTCTCCCTGTCTCTCTCTGTTTCCTCCTGTCTTCTCTCAAGCCACAGCTTCTGCTCCAGTAGACATGCAGGCCGACAGGCAGGCAAGAGGAGCTGAATGTTAACGGGCTTGAACGAAACAGGGCCTTGTGTGCATGTGGGAGTGTGTCTGCGTGTGTGTGTGTGTGTGTGTGTCTGCGTGTGTGTGTGCGCGTGTGTGAGTGTGTGGGTGGTTGTGTGTGTGTGTGTCTGCGTGTGTGGGTGTGGGTGCACATGCGCACTTGTATGTGTGTATGGTTGGGTACCTATGATTTTGTGTGTGTGTGTTTGTAGATTAACTCAAATGAACATGATGGATGACTTGCTTTCATGGAAGCACATTACGTTTATTCTCGAACTGACCCCGGAATTCCAATTGGCCAATATCGATTCCCTCACCAGAGATTCAGAACAAGCCTTCTTGTCTCGTGCACTTGATATGAAATTTTAATTATGGGTTTTCATTAAGTATAAAATGAGGCTATAAACGATGAACTTTGAGAAAGGGGCAGATGTAGGAGCCTTGCTGCGGCGTTCCTGAACTAACCCCGTGGATGTGGGCCAGATCGCTGGTAACCTGCCTGAATGTGACTGACAAAACCTCTGACAAAAACCTCGTGCTTCACTTCTCCCACAACCCCCCCACCCCGCTCATGGTCAGAAGCTGATAAGCTGGGATCTCTTATCATAACTGCAGATCCAGAGAATGTACAGACCTGCATGATGACATGGATCACATGTTGCAGTGCTGTTAAGTGGGAAATGAGAGCTTGCTCAGATTCTGGGCACTTACATTCTTCCAGTATGTTCCGGAACTCTTATCACCAACAACCGGTATGATTTCTCTTCCATGTGTATTTCATATCTACTGTATATATTGACACTGAGTGTTCAGTCTTATCGATTTTTGTGAGTGGTAAGTGAGTTCTTTACACAGCACTTGAAAGATGCCTCTGTAGTCTGGAAGAACACACACCTTTAAAGCTCAGTTCACCCACGGTCTCGTGGGAATTTGTTGTTGGTTTTTGTGTAATGTGTGCTCACACACACACACACACACACACACAAGCTGGCAGTACACGGTAGGTTGTAGGTGAATGAACTCTGCTTGCTGCTGGTGAACTTTAATTAGCCTTCTCTTAGAGTGAGAGGAACCCAGAACATCGATCTTGCTCTGGGAGAACCGCACACATACACACACGCGCACACACACACTAAAACACACACACACACACACACACACCAACCTAAAACACACTATGCGCACACACAATTGCACACACTTGCAACTGTGTGGTCTACTGAGGTCCTGATACTTTAGCATGTGCTGTTAAACACACTGCCTGGACCCTATAAAGACTCACACACTACTTCACCCTCTACTACTAGTGTGCGAACATATGCACAGAAAAGACATTCATGCCTTTTATTAAAAGGGATGAAGGGTGTGTTCTACAGATGTTTTTGTGTGTGATACCAATGTATTAAACGAGAGCACAATAATCCAACCCTGAAACAAACTTACAGTCTCAGAGGTCATGGCTGCCAGCAAAAACACACACTGCATCAAGCTTGTGTTACAACAGGCTCAGCCAAAGATACACAGCCCACATGTGAATGGAGAATCTGAAATCCAGCACGTTAACCTGGCTACATGGCCAGGATTCTGCCAGTTGCATTCTGATTGGCTAGCCACGCTTCTGAGTGTCTGCATTTCCATTTCATCCTGGTCCAACGTGAAGCCAAGTTTTGGTGTTCCGTCTAGCCAAGTTCAGTTTTAGTGAATGCTTACACTGGGTAAGGCAAAACGAGCCTTTCAAAAGATCTCCGTGTGACAGGGAAGTTCACTGCACCTTCATTAAAAGTAATTCTAGAGTTTTGCTTTATTTCTCACAAGCAGTGAACACAACCCTGAACACAGGGTTAAATCCTGCAGCCAAATGAGCCACCATATACTTCTGTTTCCTGGGGGTCTAATTATGACGTTGTCTCTTCTATACGTCATTCTAAAATAGCAGGCTTGTGATAGGTCGTTTTGTTTGTCCGTCTAACTTTATTTTCCTGCAATAGCAGGCGGTTCTTGGACATGTTAAATGGTTAAAAACACCAGTCTCCTTCTACAGAGTCTGGCAACTTGAGACTCATGTTAGTAGTAACAAGTAACAATAACAAGCAGAAAGTCCAGTGTTTAACTGTAACACCTCTAATGTGTGCTTTGGAAGATCCACAGCAGAGTCAGCAGAGATGCTGTGATCTGAAGAGCAAGCGGAAAGGGCTAGAGGGAGGGAGAGAGAGAGGGAGAGAAAGAGAGAGACAGGGAGAGAGATAAGGAGAGAAGGAGAGAAAGAGAGAGAGAGAAAAGAGAGAAGGAGTGAGAGGGAGAGAAAGAGAGAGAAAGAGAGAGAGAGAGGAGGAGTGAGAGGGAGAGAAAGAGAGAGGGAGACAAAGAGAAAGAGAAGGAGTGGGAGGAATTGACTGAGAGAGAGAGAAGGACCAGGACCAGATCTTTACATTGAAACACTGTAAATGGCAAGAGAAGAGGAGATTCCCATGGGCCGATTCATCTACTGCTCAGCACCGGTCAGTGTGGTGATTACACCATCACAGGCATGAATCCTACGAGGGCAAGATTGTCAGATTTGGACTGACAGTAACTTCAATGCAACTAAAATTCTGATTTTCAAAAAAATTTTAAAAAACGAAGACAGACGACCAAAAACCTTCAGTGGGACACATCAACAAATCATGGAATATAATTAGGTTATTAATCAGAGCATCTGACACCTGCAACGAGATTATGGATGCAGTGGTAGAAACTGCAAAAAGCATATATTACATTAATAAAAGATTTATCAATACATTGAACCCACCAGTTCTCTTTTGGCTAAAAATATTCAAAGATGACATTAAAATGTGTGCAATGAGGTATGGGGTCCGATAGTTTTTATAGGATACAAAATTCCATAGAAAACTTTCATTTGGAATTTTTCAAAGTTGTCCTAGAGTACATCATAATACAGCAAATCTGCACACAGAGCAGAACTGGGTGAATTTCCTCTCCTACTCTCCTTGTTACAAAAGCCTTGAAATTCCCTGAACGTCTCCACCAGACACACCCAGAGACCCTATCACAGCATTGCACATCTGAATACCTGCCTGCACTCAAAAACAGACCCTTTCAGAGTCTTCAAAGAAAACCATCACTTTCACAGTACTAGTCACTTACACACTCTCAAAACTACAACTTAAAGTGAAGGACAAAGCCCACCAAAATGAATATATTCTTAATTGGATCAATGAATTTTCTTCAGTTAATAAATTAGAATGTTCGAAATTATTGAACAAGTAATACGTTTTAGCATATTATCTGATTCAAATTAAAAGTCCCAGAGAAAGACAGGCCTTAACAATGTGCTGAGATGTCATAAGAGGTGTCATAAGGAACCCTGGAAGCCCAGAGAAGAACGAATATACAGTCAATGCAGCCCCTGAGAAACAGTGCCTGCACCAAACATGCACACTTCAGACAAGTTGTTTGTTTTTGGTTCTGTTTCTATACCGTATTTTATTTTTTTTTACAATTTTATTAATGTGAATTAATATTTTTATTAATATTAATTATTATTAAAGTTTCCATTAATCATTTTGTTGTTAATTACAGTTCATGTTGTTATGACCAGTTGTTAATTACAGTTCATGCCAATAAAACAATTTGAATTTAAATGTGAAAATTTGTATTTGACACAGAGCGGAGGGATGATAGTCTGAAGGTTGTTCCATCAACTACCCAGAGTCGTCTGAGTCACTGCCTTACTGTGGGTTTTCATGCATGTGCGTGTGTGTGTTTATTAGTGTGTGTGTGTGTGTGTGTGTGTGTGTGTGTAGCTATTACACACATCCTAAATGTCAGTGTGCATGCACTTCTCTCCCAGTTGTGCCAGTCAAACCTGACTACTGTTTTTGTGTGTGTGTCTCTCTCCCTCTATCTCTCTTCTCCCTCCATTCCTTCTCTTTTTTCTCTCTTTCTTTCCCTTCATTTCAACCCCTTCCCCTCTTCCTCTATATCTCTATTCATTCTCTGGGTTTTCTGTTTACTGCGCCTGCTGTCTGGAGTGTAATAGAACAACACATCACATCGGGTGTGTGTGTGTGTGTGTGTGTGTGTGTGTGTGTGTGTGTGTATCAAATTTCCATTGGAGATACATAACTGTAGTCGTTTGCCTATCTGATTAATTACAATTATACAAGACTTTATTTGAATGTGTCCGCTAGCAGGAACTGATTAATGCATCATTTCCGACAGCAGAGATGCAGGTCTCAGTCTTTTTTCAGCCTGGGTTACACATTCAAACGTTCACAGTCCAAACCAGGCAAGGGAACTTGACTGGCATGGGATAATCCTTTTTCTTTTTGGTCATGAGACATTCTGACAAGACGGCAAAGAAACATTGTGGTGACGCTCACAATGTGTCTGGACACATCGGCAGTGGAAGTGTGTGACTGCAGCATCTCTGCACTGGCCTGCACAGACACGCTCAGCTCAGGGACTACACTTACTTGAGAGTCTTGTGAACAGTGGGTCTCTGCTGACAGAGTCTGGGTCCGGGTTCTTAAAGATTCACGGATCTTACAAAAGAAGTTTTTCTTGCTTAAGTTAATTAATTGAAATTATCTAGAAGACAGCAGGCTGTCACTGTGGAGAGAGAGAGAGGGAGAGAGAGATGAAGTGAGATAGGGAGTAAAAACGAGGGAGTGACAAAAAAGAAAGTTTAGAGAGGAAGAGCGAGAGAGGGAGAGGCATAGGGAGAGCTGGGTAATTAATGAGTGCGTGAGAGGAGAAACGCGCCAGCCTCTGGAAGTCCATCTGGACTCCTCTCCTACACGCGTGTGGCAAAAACCACAGACGTGGAGAAAACGCAGCACTTGTGTGCATGCTGGGTGACGGACACAACACACACACACACACACACACGAACACACTCACGCATGCACACACACATGAGCACACTCGTGCAGAGACACACACATATGCATGCTCATGCACACTCGCATGCACGTGAACACACTCGTACCCGAACACACACACGCAGATGCATGGAGCGGGTTCTCTCCTTGCCACGTTCTGTGAACCTAGCAACAAAGAAGAGGAGGACGAGGAGGATGAAGATGATGAGAGGTTGGGGGAGGGCAGCAGGAGAGACAGAACTTGGACACAGGACTGCAACATGAGTCACTGGCCCTCCTGGTACCTGTCTGGATCATGAGGAATGATAGGAACTTTGCTTAAGCTGAAGCAAACTATGTTCAGTTAAGAACCTCAAAATAACTGCATTTATGTGCAATTAAGTAATGTATAGATAAAGATTAACTGTAATTTATACTAGCTAGATAGCCTGGTGGATCTTTGTTGTCCAACCATGAATCATCTCGATTATAAACCATAGCCAAGTTTTGTAGCATTGTGTATTATTGTGTAACCGACGGTAACCCTGCTCTGAGGGTATTTTTGCTGTAAATCAAGTAATGTTAGCACAGAATCTCCAACTAGGCTCTCATCCCCTGTGGTGTCCTGCCTCTCTTGCTCCAGCCCACCTGTGGGCGCTACTGAGGGGACATTATGGCTGCGGCGTGAGGAGACCAGTGTGTGGAGGTCCTTTGGTGCCGGAGCTCCACACGCCGCCCTGTGCACGGAGAAGTGTACCCAGCAGCGGGATGGAGGTGTTTGGTGTGTGAGGAGAGGTTTGGAGTGAAGGGAGGGGTTTGTAGTGTGGGAGAGAGTGAGGAGGTGGAAAGAGTGAGAGGGGATCATGAAAGAGGGAGAAATAGAGGGAAAGATAGAGAGAAAAACAAGGGTAGGAAGTGGTTTGTACTGTGGGAAGGTGTCTGGAATGTAGGGAGGAGTCTGTAGTGTGGGAACGTGTGAAGAGTGTCATGTACAGAGGTTTTTGGTTATAATGTGGATATATGTTACAATATAATATCATTTAATGAGGTCTTTGCGTGAACTCTAGAGAGGTGATTGAGTGTAACATATGTAATTTTATGAATGTCTGCTTTTTGGCTTGTTCTGTGATAAATATGGATGGGTGTGTTTGTTGAACATGGCTGGGTGTCTGTGTTGCAGGTGGGTGGGCATTTGTGTTGTGCATTTTGCTCATTTTGCCTGTGTGATGAGTTTGGTGCCTCAGCAGAAAATAACGAGTTATACCTCATTTAATAGGTATGATCTTTAATTTACTCTAATCTCTGTGGTATGTGTGTGTGCATGAGAGAAGGGGGAAGGAAAGACAGAGAGAGAGAGGGAAATGAAAGAGAGAGGGGGAGAGATAGAGAGAAAGTGAATGAGAGAGAGAGTGGGATAAAGGCAGGGGAGTGAGAGAGCAGAGGGACTGGGAGTGTGTATAGTGTGTAATGAAGGAGTGTGTATAGTGTGTAATGAGGGAGTGTGTATAGTGTGTAATGATGAGGTGTCTGATGGTGGTGGGCAGAATGACCCCCCCACCCCACCCCAGTAGAGATACCAGTGTAGACTTTTCTGCCTCTCTCTCTCTCTTTCTCACACACACACACACACACACACACATACACACACATGTATTCAAGGGCAAGCTCACAGAGATAAGAGAGTTAATGTTTGTGTTGACTGTGACTTTTTCAGTATGCGTGTGTGTGTGTGTGTGCGTGTGTGTGTGTGTGTGTGTGTGTGTGCATGTACACATGCTTGAGTCATAATATACACATATCCCCACCACACAGATTAGCAGAGGGAAGACGAGGAGCAGCAGCTTTGGTTTACACACGTGTATTATGTGCACCACCTTGGGACGTCAGGCGTGGTGATGCTGTGTAGTTGGGCTTTACGTAGCCCTTCAGTTTTGTTTTTGTTTGTGTCTTGATTTGTTAAGTGTTTAATATAGAACTCTAGTGTCATAGAAATGTCTGTAATGCTTTACATTATGTTCCCTGGGTCTTTTAAGACTGCAAGTTTAAAGACTGTTCGTTTTGTGGTCCATAAAGGTGCTGGGTTTTTCATTACAGACAGATGGTGTGTGTGTGTGTGTGTGTGTGTGTGTGTGTGTGTGTGTGTGTTTGCTGTTCATTTTGTTTTTGTCATCCATGGAGACCCACACTCTTCTGACCACAAAGACCATTCGTTTCTAACTCTCTCTCTTTCTGTCTGTATCTGTCTGTCTGTCTCTCTCTCTCTCACACACACACACACACACACACACACACACACACACACACACACTAGTGTACCTAAACAGCTCTATTAAAGACCCATAGATCCTAAATGAGTTTTCTTTCTAATTAGAATAACGTTGCTCTTCTGAGCACACGTGTTGGGTTAATACTGTTCCAAAGTCTAATCTATTTCACCAGCTTTCTCCCCTCCTGAGGGGCTGGATCCAGCAAACGTCCTTATGTCGGTTTAAGCAGACGTTTGCTGGACTCTCCATGCTCCTCCCACACACTTGCTTTGATTCCTTGTCCTGTATGTCCAAGCTAACAAATCCTTATCCAAAAGTGCAGTAGCACTCAGGTCTTTGGGCTGATTCTTCAGCTGTGCTGGTGAACTGAAACGTTTGTACCTGTGGATCAATACTCTATAGTGATTTTCTTGGATTAACAGATTCTAGGCAGCCCTACACTTGTAGAATGAGTATTAAAATAGGCTCCACAGATATTAGCAGCAGGACAGCTGGGAGGTAGTCAGAGCTAGGGTAAAATATTTTGCAGTGCAAATTTTCACTGTCCTCTAGTTTCATTTTTATCCTGATTTAAACCTTCCATTTTGTTCTCCACACTGATGAGGTAGTTGTATTGTTTTCTAAGCACTGCTTCCATTTTGTATCTGTTCCATTTTTCTGTTGATTTATATTCATAATGATGAATGTTTAATGTTACACTCTAGATTGGCGTCGTACGCGTTTTTTAAATCACTTTATATGATGTTTCTTTGTCTTTTAAAGCTGCTGATTTACAGTGTGTGGCCCATAAGGGTGGAGGGTGCATACCTACCTGTGCTGTTCGTGTGTGTGTGTATGCGTGTGTGTGAAGTGACAGAGCTGATCTGAATCTGAAGGTGTTGCCACAGTGCATTTATTCACTCTATATCTTAGCACCCCTCCCTCCTCCTTCCTTCCATCCAATCCTATTACAGCCATAAATAACTTTCACCAGTAAAAAAACAGAGGGTTAAGATGGGCCTGAATGCCAACAGGCCCCATGAGGTGTCGTGAGGTGATGGGGCCGCAGGGAAGGTCTGCTGTCTTGAGTCGCCTCAACCCACTAATGGAGGGTTTAGCGGAGCCGCGCAGAACGAGAGGTTTGATTACGGCTGAGGGGCTCTTCCCTGAACTCGTTACCCCAACGACGAGGCACTGCCGTGAGCCCACCAACAGCAGCTGAGAGCCACTAGCTGCTATGGTGTTTGGGTTTAGCTTGTGTTTACGTGTAGCATGAGCTGTTATTTGGGTATGAGTTTGCGTTTGACTATAGTGTCAGCTTGTGCCTGGGTGTAGTGTGAGTTTGAGTCTGGGTGTAGTTTGGAGAAGTGTGTGTGTGGTTCTAATATGAGCTGGTGTTTGGGTGTAGCATGAGATGTATGGGTGTATTGTAGGCTGATGCTCCAATGTCATATTAGTTGGTGTTTGTATATAGTTTTGGGTGGTTTTTGAATATAGTTTTGGGTGGTTTTTGAATGTAGTGTGGAGAAATGTTAGTGTACAGTGTGTTTGAGTGACGTTGGGCGTAGGTGTGCACTGATATGGAATTTGTTGAGGCAATATAATAACCAGTAATCAGCACCTTCTGGCCAATACTGCTATTAATAACCAGTCTTTAACCTTTATGTTTTTTTACCTATATATTTTAAAGCAAGTTCAGACTGTAATCTTTATATGAAGCGCAGTGAACCACATTAAACTCTAAAATTGGATCCATAATTAATTTTGCAAAGCCATGTCATGGGTAAATCAGACATCACAGTTGTTGTAAGCATTACTGTAAGGCGAGGAAGAATTTGTGGAGATGAGTGACGTTTATTTTGGGCAAATCCATAATCATTATCCATTACACAGTTCAGGGCTGAAGAGCCGGGAGTCACAGAAGGAAAACGAGATAACAAAGTCAGGAACGAAACGAAACAAAAGCCGGCAAACGAAACTTGGCGATAACAATGAGAAACAAGCTACAAGCCGTCCCCTCAGAGAGGCCTGCGACGCCGAGAAAGGCCCTCCTTAAGCTCGTTAGTCCTGCGGTGGTGTCTCGTTCTGTGACGTACAGTTTGGTAAGGCAGGACGTATTTACGGAGATGAGAGACGTTGCTTTTGGGTTAGTATATATTGATAGGCCAGTCTGTGGTTGAGCTACCGGAAATCAATGGGGGGAAAAAACAGATAAGATCATGCAAAAAACAGGAGCAAACATAAGACAACACAAAGAAAAACACAGAGATAACAGAAACCCCAGCAGTGAGAATACTCCAGGAGAAATGAGTGTCCAGTCTGGAAAAGCTATAATAACAACAAATGAAACACAGTTTACCAAATCTGGCCCACAGTCTGCCAGTTTCAAAGAATCAACAAAGATGGCCGACCCACTGCCACTTTTTATTTCCTTTGTCTTTCTGGATTTTCTCAAGAACAAGAGAAAATAATACCATGTGCAGAAACAAACGATGACACTAGCATGTCTTGTTTTTACTTAAACATATGTTCACCCGAGCATTAATACCTGCACACACATACACACACCCAGCTGTTCTCAGAGTGTACAGTTACAATGGTTCCAATCTGTTAGTGTGAATTAATTCAGACATCATTGTAGCAGACGCTCGTGGAAAACAAAATGGTGTAGCGGAGTCTACGGAGACGGCACAGTCATGGTTCTTTGTTCTGTATATTATTTATTGTATTTCTCAAATGTGCACAATGTCTCCATAGTGATGGGCAACCATGTGTGTGTTGGATATATACTGTTTGTGTGTGTGCCTCTGAATACTGACAGGCATTTAAGGTGTTATGTGTGAATAAACTATATGGAGTGTTAATGAGGTGTTAATGATTTGCGTGCGCACGTGTGTGTGTGTGTGTGTGTGTGTGTGTGTGTGTGTGTATGTGTGTGCGTGTGTGTGAGTGTGTGTATGTGTGTGCGCGCATGTGTGTGTGTGGGTTCCTGTTTGAAACACTGAGTCTGATCAGGTCTGATCTGATTAAAGTGTTCTGTCTCCAGTGTTCTTCAGCTGGATCAGCTTTAAAGAAGCTGGGAGTCATTTCACTTCTGCTCTTGGTTTTTGCACTCTCCTCTCTTCTCCTCTCCTCTCCTCTCCTCTCCTCTACTGTCCTCTCCTCTCTTCTCCTCTCCTCTCCTCTCCTCTCCTCTACTGTCCTCTCCTCTCCTCTCCTCTCCTCTCCTCTCCTCTCCTCTCCTCT
>JAOXYF010000011.1:853993-865400 GCA_028565775.1 Sternarchorhynchus goeldii
CCACTCATCCCCTCCTCCTCCCCACTCACCCCCCTACCAACCAGAGTGCATTCATCCACTCCTCAACAATGTTCACTGTCTCTCCCTCTCCAACTGCCTCTCTCTTTTCCCCATCTCTTTCTCTCTCTCTCTCTCTCTCTCTGTCCATCTCTCTTTCTCTCTCTCTCTCTGTCCATCTCTTTCTCTCTCTTTCTTTGTTCATCTCTCTTTCTCTCTCTCTATCCTTCTCTCTCTCTGTCCATCTCTTTCTCTCTCTCTCTCTCTGTCCATCTCTCTTTCTCTCTCTATATCCCTCTCGCTCTCTGTCCATCTCTCTTTCTCTCTCTCCATCCCTCTCTCTCTGTCCATCTCTTTACTCCCCAGACTAACAACTGACCCAGATTCTAATGCTCAGCTATTCTGCACTCATATGATCACAGTCATACACACTCTCAGTCACGCACACGCACACTCACACACACACACACACACACACACACACACACACACGCACATACACATACAAATGTTTAATACTTAGAGTCTTTCTCCTAACATAAAAGAACAAAGAGTGTGTCTACATGCATGTGTGTGTGTGTACAGGCAGAGAGCTTCAGGCACTCCCTATTATAATAACCTTGTCACTTTTATGCCAGCTAGTAAGTTCCTAATCAGCAAGCTCTGCTGTGACTGGGGAGAGCAGAGGAATGTCCTCATACAGCCTCACTGTTGGAGCAGAGTCTCCTCCAGACTCCTCCTCCTTCTATTCCAACCTCACTATTGGAGCAGAGTCTCCTCCAGACTCCTCCTCCTTCTATTCCAGCCTCCCTATTGGAGCAGAGTCTCCTCCAGACTCCTCCCTCATCTGTTCCAAATGCCTCACTGTAGGAGCAGAGTCTCTTACAGATTCCTTCCCCTTTTATTCCAGATCCGGAAAACACATAACAAGACACATAACCTCTTATCTGGAGCACTGTTAATTACTTTAATTCTGGAACGAACCCATGTCATTAAATATGTGGACAGCAGCAGGGTGGAGCCAACGTTAACATTGCCAAACAGCTGGGGGTGTAGATGACACAATCATACACACAGTCTCACAATCATTCAGTTTACACACAATACACAATCACTAGAAACAATCACAATCACACAATACTCTGTATATTACTGTTTTAAGGATATAAATTGCTGTAGTTAAATAATGCATATTACTATAGCTAATTTGGTAACTAACCCTATACCTAAGCCAAACCTTAAATCGTAGCTTAAATATTTTCACCACATTTCACCAAATGAAAAAAAACAACAACTTTTCATATAAAGCAATGTTTATTTTTTCAAATGTTGATGGCTGGTCGCATCAAAGTACACAGCCACTAGCACATACACAGAACCCACTTTGAGCACGTTTCTAGTTTTCTTACATGCAACCTTTATGGATATTGATGATGAAGAAGGGGGTGTATTTTTAGAATCAGAAAAAAATGAGGTGGTATTTACTGAGCGCTTTGACTCTTATCACAGGCACACACACAGGGACTAGTCCTCCCGTACCAATCCCCACGTCTCAGTGTCTCCAACAGGATCATGGGATTGGTGAGTATGTAGGAGAAATCAAATGGCTTGTTGTAGTTGCTGTGTGTGTGTGTGTGGGTGTGTGTGTGTAAAAGAGATCCGATATACGTGAGTATCTTCTTGTGTGTTTTTGTGAGTCCCTTTTTAACACTTTCAGCTCGTTCCACTGCTTGACATAAAGAGTCCTACAAGTCTTGGCATTTGAAAAATAAAAAGTGTCTTTCCCTTTGAAAAGGATGTCCATAGGTGTGTCAAAAATGGAGAATTACTGACATGCACACATAGTAGTAAGAAACAAGGTTCCAGGTGCCTTGAGTACTCCATGACACTGGCACTGGGAGCACTGGGAGCACTGGACGCACTGGGTGGAGGAAGACACAGAACGAGCCACGTCTCCGAGCCTATCAGCCTCACGCCCTCCCTCCTTCCCTCCCCCACATGGACAGCTGGGTCATTCGCTTGGCTCTGCTTGTCGACACTACGGTGTCACTCAGACATCAAGGCTACAGTGCAAATTCTCTGTTTGTGTGTGTGTGTGTGTGTAAAAGTGTGACTTTTCTAAATCCAGTCTATATAATCTCAGACAGGTACAGAATGTGGAGCTTCGGTATTATGACCATTAACATATAAATAAAACAGATTCATGCAGCTTTGTTTTTTGCAGTCAGTTCATTTCACATCGCAAACTCTCTTTTGGGGCACAAAAGCATATTCTTGTCATTGTTTATTCAGGAGTGACTGATTACACCAAACATACATTGTTGCTTCGACTCCACTTTGAGCCATGTGCCAGGATGGACTTTTTCATGACAAAACAAATTTACTCCACCTTTAAAATAGCCCATGTCGAAAATGTGATAGCCTGCTCTGTTTCTGTGCTAGAGACACCAAACATGGCTGACAGGGCTCAGGACTCCATGGAGAATTCTTCCCGCATGGCCGGGAGGCAGCTGTGCACGTCATCAGGAGTCCACCAGTCTGTGTGTTAGCCACAGTGTTTGTCTTCCTCTTATCGGCAGCTGAAGGAATGTGTCCTGCTGGCTTCCTATCTCGAAGGAAGATTGTCAAGTGCTCATGCCCTGTTTCACATCAACTAAGGCACATTTTCACACCTGCTAACCAAACCTGCCCTGTAAGACCAATTATAAAGGCAAAGGTCCCGACTAGGCTGAAACATCAGGTCCTGGGTCAGACTCTAGCCTGGAGCTGCGTTATCAGACAGTGAACAGCTGAGCTGGTCAGACTCTAACCTGGGGCAGCATCATCAGACAGTGAAGGGCTGAGTTGATCAGACTCCTTGCAAGCACAATATCATCAGACAGTGAAGGGCCAAGTCGATCAGACTCTAGCCTGGAGCAGTGTCATCAGACAGAGCTGTGCTGAGTTGCATGCACCCATGAAGGAGAGTAGATGAGTGTCTACATTAGATCTTACATCAAAATGAAGGTCTATTGGCTAAACACAAGCCAGAATTCTGAAACTAAACAGGCAGGGAGCAGAGAGAGAGAGAGAGAGAGAGAGAGAAAGAGAGAGAGAGAGAGAGAGAGAGAGAGAGGGGAAAACAACAGAGATAGAAAGAGAGAAGGAGGGAGAAAGAGATAGAAAAGAGAGAGGGGGGGAGATAGAGAGAGAGAGAGATAGAGAGAGAGGGGGGAAAGGGGGGGAGAGATAGAGAGAGAGAGGGGGAGAGATAGAGAGACAGAAATAGATATACAGATAGGGAGAGAGAACTATATGTCCAGCTGATCAGAAGCTATCATTAATAGTTTTCATATCTCCAGGCTGGCTGGGCAAATGAAGAAATGCATAGGGGAGAAACATTATTGAGATTAGATGGATTTATCTCTTCGGAGCATATTTAAATGCACTAATTTGAAAACATTTTTGCCCATTTTTGAATATTAGGAACTTCAAGTTGTAGGGCTTAGTCCAGTTTCTCTGAAAACCTCAAAGGAAAATGCCACTTTACCAAAATCCTTTATATGAAAATAATTCAGTATTGAGGCTGTATTACATTGCGTAATTTATTTCTTTATAAAATATCTTTAATATTTTCTGAGTGTTGCTCCAGAGTGATACATGACAGCATTAGCAAACAAAAAGATATTTTGACATTTTGGATAATGGCAGTTTTCGCCATTATCCAAAAGTGAAACAATAGAATGCATATAAGCTGTAGAAAGTGAAAAATACTAGACACATAAAATACTATACACAAAATAAAATACTAGACACAAAAAAGCCATTTTTGCTTATAAATGTTTCTCAAGTAAACGCACGTTTTTTTAAATATAAACATAATTTATATTACTTGCAACGGTGATGGCATGATAGATCGCAATATTATTTCCAGTAGAAAATACTCTAGCTTTTAATGATCGCAGCGACAGACGCGTTATCAAAGACCCCGTGGTTTTATTGAATCCTGTACAATGTAACATATCCTAACGGTAATAATAAGAGATTACACGCAATTGGTTCTGATCTCTGTCGATCATTTAAGTGACGTTACCTATTGGCAATACGCCGCCCTCGCGGTTCAACATCGTGAGTTCATTGGCGATATCGTCTGCCCTTAGAAACTGCTCTTAGCCAATCAGCGCGGAGGGGGCTGAGCTTTTGAGAGGAGTCACTCGCACAGGCAGTGGTGGTTCGAACCGTCCCTACGAGCGCAGTGAAGAGCAGAGAATCGGCCAGTGTGCGTCGAGCGACTCTTTCGGTGGAGATAGTACAGTGTTTCATATTTTCCCTCTCCGCGAAAAAACATCGGCAGCAATTAAATTCACGGTTTATTTGGAGGGTCGTGAAAACTACAGCGAGCGAAACGTGGGGGGTACGAGGGATTTGGTCTACAAGTTTTTTTTTCTTTTCCGTTTGTTTTTTTTTTCTTTTTATAAAAAGGATTGTGTTTCGGGGTTGTTTGCACTCGCGACGCAAAGATGATGGTCGGGGAGATAGAAGTGAAGGAGAGACCGAGGCCGAGTCCTGACTATCTGATGCAGTTACTGAACGAAAAAAAGCTGATGACGAGTTTGCCAAACCTGTGCGGCATCTTTACACACCTCGAGAGACTCCTTGATGAAGGTAAAACAAAAACTTGCATGAGTGAATGTTGACCAGAGCGCAGTGAATAGTTGATGGTGCACGGACCACGGTAGACATGCACTAGAGCTTAGCACGCTAAACTAGCCTTACTGCTGCATTACAGCTCCGATGGTGGCAGTTTCACAACTTACGAAGTATTTAGTAACTATGATAACCGTTAGGAAATATGAAAATGTCGTTTATTTTTTAACGAACGTTTCCCCATGCCCTTATTTGGTTATATTGACCAACAACACCTCGTTTATTTGGCAGTTGTAACCGAGTTTTAAACGTGATAGTAAGGGCAAAAGTTTTTTTTTTCCTCTCAGTCGAGATGGCAACTGTAGCTAGCACAGCCAGCTAGCACAGCTAGCACGGCGCAATCTTTGCTGCTAACCGAAAAGTTGTAGAGGTTACGATAGAGAAGAGGTTTCAAATTTCTTTTGCGACGACGTCAGGTTGCTTAAATTAGAAATACTTTTGTTTTTTTTTCGTAAATTAGGTTTTGGCAATTTATCGCTAGTTGTAAACCTCGTTATGGTTTTATTTAGGATTTTTGACCACCAAGCAAGTTAACCCTTGAAAACTGAGCTAGCTTGGATGGCTAACAGAGCTAGATACCATAATTAACCATTAGTCATTGCTTTGCAGGGTCGTTAAGAGAGTTTTTAAGCAAACGTCTGAATGTTTCTAAGTTTTATGTATACCGACAGATTACATTTGCTACGAGGACTCTAGCTAATAACTTCTAAGACAACAAGAAGCAACGCACCTTTCCACTTAAACTCAACAAACGGTGGTTGTTTCCCGATTAAGACCTTTCCCTTCAGAGAAGGGATTAGTAAGGAGCGCATGATGAAATGCGCCAGGGGCTTTTGCTGTTTTGCAGCAGGAACAAAGCCCGCGACTAGTCAGTATTTTCGCCACAAGACGCTGGGAGCCTAAACGTTAACACGCTAAGAGTTTTTTTAAATCCATGTATCTAGCTAACTGCCTTCTGGATTGTTTTCAGACGTTTCCTCCGTAATTACCCGTTGCTAGCTAGCCAAACGGCTACATTTTGGGTAGAAACCGGAGGTGGCTAGAATTTGATACTGTTGTATAGTAAACCACGCGTTGTTGCTTCGTTTCATGCGTGTTCAAACTTCTTGGACGCGCTTTCTTCCTCATTACTACGATCCGCGATCCTTGTGTGACTATTTCTCCCCCCATTCCGTTTGTGTCTTGCGTCGCCGTACTATCTCTTACATTTAATGATTGCATCAAAACCGTGGTTAGCTTGCTGAGCTTGGTTTATGTAATTGAATAGATGACGCTAGAGCGCGCCACTCTTCCCCAGACAGTATTCAAATACTTGTGGCCTCTGGGATTTATATCGTTTGCGACCGTTCGCCGAAATACTGTCCCCAGTAACTTCCATTCAGGGAAGACGACATTATTCGTCGTGACTTACACGTTGACGGCGACTAGCGATTACACGGACGAATAGCTATGATTACAGTATTTACATAATTGCAGTCCCTCGTAGGAAAATCAACAAATTCGTGTCCTCCTTCCACGTTTCTGAATGCCGGCATCATGTTGTCTGTGTAGCATTTCTTTGCAGTAAACTGTTGCTGTAGCGCAGAATGCGCGTCGCCGTCGAGACTGGTTTTGTTAGTGGATTGGCCACATTTGTGGCATACCACTACGCTAGCTTAGAAACCTGGGTAGGTTTCGATTAGATTTTTGTTCGAGATCTTGCTCTGCACGATTAAAAAAATGCATGTCGAGCTTTTTAGCGCTTTTCATAAGGTTGTGCGTTTTATTGCGGTTCCCCTCTGGTTTCACATTGTAGTTGTTTCTTATTGAACTCAAATGTAAGCTGTGTGAGTGTGATGTGCCTTTTGCCGGCCATATCCTGTGACAGGATGAGATCTCTCTTGCAGCTGTCCTTTTTAACACCAAACAATGAACTCTTGGTTCTTCCCGTGGGGAGAAGCGGGTGGGAGCCCCTGATCCTGGGCACATGGGTATGTTTGCTTGTACTTTGGACTTCGGGACCTGAGACCCCCCCCTCCACACACACATCCTGCTCTCACACATGCACACACAGCTAAGAGTATAAATCACTTCTGTTATACTGCGCTTCACTTAATTTGAATACTGCTTTGCCTATACAAATCAAGGTGGTCCTCTATTGTGAGTGCTGTATTTAACTGTGAATCCAACCTGATTTTTACTTGGAGAGTAAGAAGGGGTGTGTGTGTGTGTGGTGATCATTCCCCCCCCTGTAATTTAGCTGTGATTCAGCTGCTGTCTGGAGCTTTTCAGGTGGCCATTTGCTGAGTGTCACCCAACAGCTGCCTGAGTCTGGCATTTCACCAGCTTGGAACCACTTTACGTTGGACATCTCAGACAGTAGGACAGGAAGCATATTATAGAATTTAAGTACGTGAAAGCCTGGTTCTAGAATTCTTAAACTTTTGAATTCTACCATTGGGACAGAATTGTTGAGAAGCCAGTATGAGCCCAAAGAGAGCTGAGGGGAAGAGCTGTCCACCCAATGGGCTAAGGGCTGCTCTGGAGAGAGCCGCTGGTGCTGAGGGCTGCTTTGGACAGAGCCTTTATTACTGAGAATCAAGGGAGCTCAAAGTTGCGGGCGCAAACTTCATGCTCTCTCCCAGCTACGGTTGGTGCGAGGGCCTAATCTACACCCCCCACCCTCTACTATACCCACCCTCCCTCTCTGTTTTCCTACCAGTCATTTCGCTGCTGAGCGCATGTGCACATACATGCACGAACACCCCTAGCCACAAACGCATGTGCGTCACTCATAACCTTCCACTTAAATGGTCTGTGTGTGTGTGCATGCGCAGCTGTTTCTATGGTGAAGGAAAGTTGACACCTTTTGCATTACACAGCGTTGACCTCTATACAAGACAGCTGCTCTCTGCTCTGCATTTAGGGGTGGGTGTGTGTGCGCGCATGTGGGGGGGGAATCTGGTGTTAAGGACAGGGATTGCGCTGTCCACAGCAGGAGGAGGGAGTGCTGTTGGTTTGCTATGGATGTGACTGTGGTAGAGGTCATGTGTGTTTCATGCCAGGGCATAAGTTTTGCGGTCATATTAGTAGGCTAAAGCAAGGCACAAGTTCATTTATCTTTTACAAATGTAACTTATTTTTAATTTAGGCCAGTGAAAAGTAAGTGTTTACCGTGCTTCTGTAATCCGTTAGTGTGTTTAGTTTTTTTTTTTGTTTTTTTTTTAAACTCACTGAGACAGGCGTGCGCTCTGCTGGTGGCTAACAGCCGCTGCTCTCCGTGCCTCCTGCTCTTGGCCATTGAGGCAACACTTACATTCTGGAGTTCTAATTGTTCAGTTCTTTAGCTATTTGGAACAGTTTAGATTTCTAAGCCCTGTCAACAGAAACTTCTGGATCTGTGAACTAAAAGCTTTTAGAATCTCCATCTGTTTGAAAAATGTCTCGTAGGGCTCGGCGGCAGTAATAAAATGTTGGACGAACAGTTGTTGGGCTGCAGTTCTGATTAGCTGGATGGATCTTGTGTAGATTGGAGATGGAGCCTCGGGCTGAGCTAGGCCGTAGTACTACACACACACACACACACAGCCGTTATGCGCTGCAACCTGCTTTATAATCCCCCCCATACCTTACTTAAAACCTCCCTAGATGCCACTTACAAGGTGGAATTTAATTAACTAGTGCCACTGGAAGAGCTGGGGAGTGGACCTAGGGATCTCTCTCGCTCTCTCCCCCTCCCTCCCTTTCCCTCTCGCTCGCTCGGTTGATAATAAATTGGTTGGCAGGACGAGGCTGGCAGGGTTAGAGCAGGGACATGGAAGAGGTCGCCTGTCTCTGTCGCCTAGTGGTGGTTTGGTTACGCAAGCGTGTGTGTGCGCGTGCATGGAGGCGAATGTGGGCTATCAGATGTCAGCATACCAAGTGTGTGTGTGTGGAGGCCCCTGGTTGGCCCTTATGTGGTCCTCTGATAAAGCTGTCTGTCTGTGCGTTAGACTCTCGGCTGATAATCAAGGGACTTCTGCCTATGGAAGCAGGGGGCACCTTATCTCATTCTGGCTTGCTTGTTGCAATGTGACACATTGCTCGCTGACACACACACACACACGCACAGTTCTCTTGCATCCTCCCCTAACAATTTTGGTTTCATTGTCTACTCTGTGAGAATATTTGCTTCCTAAATATATGACTGGTTCTCCTCCCAAAATAAGTGTTTGGGGTAGGGGAGGTGGATTAAATGTAGTCAGCTGACCCGTTAGCTTTCAGAGACGTCTGCGAGAGTTGTTCCTCGGCGCCCCGCTAGCTAAGGGCTGGAATGCTGCGGGCTGTCTGGCTTCACCCGCGTCCCCCACACTCCTGAGGCTCTGCTCCGAGCAGAGTAGAAAGGTGCAGCGCTCCATGCTGCACGCGTGCAGGCATGTGTGTGTGTGTGCTGCTCGCCCCGTTATTCGTTTAAATGTGGTTGTGAGGAGCCGTCTGTGAGCACCACACACACGCACTTTGAGAAAGGGCCTCACCCATTCTCTTTCCATAGCTGCCTGGAAGAGTGCTTTACCACGTTCACCCGCACAATTTTGCTCCTTTTCCAGGTGTGAGTGTAGCTTACTGGATGTGTTCTGTAAAGTGCTATGTAAAAATTAAGAAAGAACGAATAAACATTTTACACACACGTCTATGTAAAAAAAAAAAAATGCACTATAGCTGTTTCGTTGTATTGACTGCTTCAGGACTGTTTTTAATCACCATTCACTGGCCACGTACCAGTCACACCCAAGATGTTCGTCAGCCTGTAATGTAAATCACAGTTTGAAGTAATGGATGTGACCCCCTCCTCCCCTCCCCTGGCTGGAAGCCTGTGCTGGGCAGCAGTAAGGTGGGTGTGTCTGTCTCCACTCGAGTCTTAGTCTCTACTAAGACTGAACTTCATTTCTCAGCTGTGTGTGTGTGGCAGTGGTACACTTCTGACCTTCAGTATGTGTATTAGCATTCCACAAGCACAGTTGGCTCTGGAATGTTCTGTGAGGAACTGGAACAAATTCTAGAGCACAAACTAATAAGTACCGTTCTAATGTCTGTGAAAGAGGAAGATGACTTCATCATCCATCTGATTTGGGACCGAGTTTGCGATCAGCGACACCATCTCTGCGTTCTTTGCGTGTGTCGGTGCTCGTGCGTGCAGGCTGTAGTGTCCTCGATTATCTGTGAATGAAGTCTTTTTTTTTTTTTTGTGTCTTTCTTATCCATCTGTTCCCAACTGAGTAACAGGTCTCCAATCTTCACATTCCACTGACAAATCAGCATTTTTTTTTCTTTAAATCCCTAATCTGTAACCCTTTTGTGTAGTTTGGCTGGATAAGAAGGCAGTGGCAGCAGTGTCTCTCACTGGGGCTGGTAATTGTGTCTGAGTCAGGAGAAGCAACGGAATCAGAGAGGAGAAGGCGGTAAATCGCTGGACTTTTGTTCAAAGGTTACTGTGTTAGTGTGCCTGTGCTGGCTTGAATGGACTGATTTATGTAGACTGAAAGAGCAGGTCAGGAGAGAGAGCAGTGATGGGAGAATGGAAAGACAGATGGTCTGTTTACTGACTGAGGTCACCCTGCAGGCGGGAGAGACAGACAGGCAGACAGTGTCTACATGGTTTCTGTCTACGTGGTGTAACGGGGTCGAGTCGTGTGTTTGTGATTCACTGTCCACTCATACTCCAGTAACTGAAGGTCTTGGTGCGATTCCATGTACAGATGTCCATATGACCCAGGTTAACCAAGACTCCCAAAACGCAAGACTCACAAAGGTGTTTGCGTACACATGCGTGCGCGCGCACACACACCTACGCCATCTTGTGAAATGGTGGTGTAACTGAAGTATAGCACTACAGCAGACAGAATGCTAGTTATGTGTTGGTGAGCGAGAGCTGTTTGGCAGTTAAGAATGTTCCTCAGATTGTGGGTGTGTAGAGGGGGCGGGGCGCTCCTCTACCTCAGGAGATTGTGGGTGTGTAGAGGGGGCGGGGCGCTCCTCTACCTCAGGAGATTGTGGGTGTGTAGAGGGGGCGGGGCGCTCCTCTACCTCAGGAGACTGCTCTGGGCGTGTGCATAGATGGACTGCAATGTTAAATACACACACAGACACACGGTTGTGGGCTGGGTCTCTGTTCTTACCGAGTTCTTAACCAAACACAGTTTGTGATTTTTATTCTTGCTCCCTTTCCTTCTTGATCACAGTGACTGTGGACTGGAGCACAGTGATGGAGCAGTTTTAGTGTTTCTGAAGCGTGTGTTAAACTGCCTGTCACTCCCAATCTGGCTTTTGCAGACCACTCTGGCCACACGTGTGCGTACACGCGCACACACACACACACACACACACACACACACCCCAGTTTCTCTTTCTACATTTAAAGTCTGTACTGTCCTTTTTCTTTCACGTTTCTGTAAAGCTCTGACATTAAAGAACTGTAGCGTGGCCTGTCTGTTTGCATTAGCCCAGCCACACACGATGCTCTCACAGCTGTCTGTTAAGGCTATCAGTGGTTTAAACCCAACAGTGCACAGGCTGGTATTGAAGTCTTACTGTGAGGATGTCTTTTTTTGGTTTGTTTGTTTTTTGGGGGGGGGGGTGCTCTAACTGTCTGTCTGTCTGTCTGTCTGTCTGTCTGTCTCTGTCTGTCTGTCTCTGTCTGTCTGTCTGTCTCTGTCTGTCTGTCTCTGTCTGTCTGTCTGTCTCTGTCTGTCTGTCTCTGTCTGTCTGT